>JAMLFY010000010.1:11059271-11131008 GCA_030441495.1 Dalbergia oliveri
TTATAAGAACTAATCTTAAGTATTTGAATTGTATTTTCTAATTTATATATATAGAAATAAATGATAAGAAAATAAAAATGTATGATAAAATTGAACTATTGATATATTAAACTTATCTAATGTGTTTTAAAAACAACAATATACCATATTCTAACATATAAAAATTTTAGGAGGGCTAAGTATATATATATATATATATATATATATATATATATATATATATATATATATATATGGGGCATATCACATGAGATAGGTGGTTTATTATGAGTGAGAGGAGCAAATCTAGGCCATATAATCACATATGGATGATCAAGATTTTAATTAATGATAATTAATACTCACATGCTTATATATATATATATATATACATAAAAATTGAAAATTTCAGGGGGGACATGGCCACCCTAGACTACATGAGGTTTCACCCATGCCAGAGGTCCAAATAATGGATACCCAGTAAAGGGTTGAGGGAATGGATGTTAGCTTGATCACCTTGATCCTTTTACTATTTTTTATGATTAACAACCTGCTTATAATCACTGAAAAAATGATAAATCCTCCTAATAAGTGTTAACAAATTATTGTAATTCAAAATCTCACTCGTGTATTAAATGCTATTGTGTTGTGTAAACTACAACTCTTATTGTTATTCAACTTATTAATCATCTGCACACTCTTGTGTTGGCTCATATTTATCTTGTTGAGAAACTATTTAATAAAACTTTTACTTGGGATAGCTTAAAATCTTTTGACTACTTGTGATGTAATATTCCAAGTTTATATGTCCGTGCAAAGGCCATGCAGGATTGAAAGGCCTTTCTCAAGACTTGGGGAATTCTGTAGAATTCTACAAAATTTGTATAGAACTCATGGACGCACAAGTTTTGGTCCTATGGGAAGCACTTTAGAAATGCTTGGGCGTGCAATTTTGTTCCGGGGACATGATTAAAAATTCACAGAAATTGGGTGTGGTTTTCCTAGTTTTTAGTCAAGGATAGTGAGCCCTTGAATTTTTGTAATACCCGTTCATACAAAAGCTAATAATATGAAATTATAGATAAAGTACAACATTTAACATTAAGTAAAAAGACTACAAACGTTAGGGTCCGGCTTGAGTATTTAATGTTATTAATTACAAACTAAACATTTCTAAAATTCAATAGAAAATCACATATTAATTAAACATAAGTCCATAAGTTTAGCAATTGCATTCCATTCGATGTTACTCAATTGATCTAAACACACCATAAATAAAAATAAAGAAAAATGAGAATTGAAAAATTCTAGGATAAAATGAATGATTTTAAAACATTTGAACTATGGTTAGTTTTAACTATACTACGAAAAATATACAGGGTTATAATATCATTACAAGATAAATTATCATAGCATAAATAATAGAAATTATGTAGAACATGTCAGCAAATCTTACAAGAATTATGATTTCTTTACTTTGGTTTTCACTTTTCACTTATCTACTTGTTTCACACATAATCAAAGGCTTTTTCTTAAAGAATTCTCATTCTTTGGCTTTGTTTTTTAATATTATGATAACAAAGTAAGACTTTTACGCTACACTAACTAAGACATGTAACATAAAAGGATCTTATATGTATCCTCTCAGCCTTTCTGGTTAGCGAAAATTTTGATCGAACATTTTTTTTAAAATTAAATAATTATTTTTGTGCATAAATTCAAAATAAGAAATGAATAAAATTATTCCATAAATAAAACTTAAATAAAAGTTCATAAAATAATCAATAATAATAATAATAAATTAAATAGTAATACATAAAATTAGGTAATAAACTAAAATAAGTGCACAAAATATAAATTAATGCATAAACTTAAACTTAAAAAGTGCACAATAATTAAAATAATATAAGCTTGATAAAATAAACTAATATCTTAATAAAATTTCTCAAATCACAAAGCTGCTAATCTAAACACTAATTTCTAAAGGGACTAAAATTAAGATAACTTTTATTAAATTTTCTTTTGACTTTTCATCAGGGTCCTGAATTGGCCATTGTCATCATGAAGTTATAATTAATTTAATATTCTAAATTCATGTAAAATAACCTTCACTTATTTTAAGTATTAGATTTTAATTATATTTACCTCTAATTTAGGTCCCTTATAGAAATTACTATAATATTGACAGCTCAAATTAATATAATATTATATAAATAATATGATAAATTATAAAATATAATAATGATAAAATAATGTACAATGGACAACAACATACATAAAAAAGGGACATTAAATTAACTTGAATTAAATAATGAACCACATAAATATAAAGAAAAGGTAAAATAAAAAGAAGAAACTAGAGTGACACTAGTCCGCACTAAATCAGTGAGAAGAGAAGATAATTTTTAAGTGGTAAACTAAAAAGAAAAAACTTGAGCGTGGTAAACCAATAAAATCGGTGAGGAAAAAAGAGAATTTTTAATTTAGTGATAAAATAAAAAGACAAAATTGGAGCGTAGTAAATCGAAGGGACTAGTGGGTAAAGAAGGGAATCTTTTTTTTTCAATCATTAATAGTGTTTTAGTTATTGTTTTGGTCAAAAATCATTCATAACTATAATGGAATGACAAAATAAACTGATAATAGTAAATAAAAGTGAGCAACTCAAATATAAAATGATAGTATGTAAAACAAGTAGTAATAATAATAAAGGTAGCCATGATTTTATCTTATGTAAAAAAAATTTATATTCTACTTGATTAATATAATGTGGACAGATGAAAATAATGTGAAAAAAATTTGTCTATACACTGACCTTACTCCCTCAATCTCTCTGTTTTGCCACTCTTCTACATTTAACATAATTCTCTCTATTTCTCTTTTTTTTCTTTCTTCTTCTTAACTATGTTCTCTCTTTTATCTCCCATACACCCACTCTTTTTATTTTGTCAAACACTCACCCAGTCACTCAAATCACTTTTCACTCACACACACTTTCACACGTTAACCCTTATCCCCTTTTATAGATTGTATGATTGGTTGGTGATTGGCGGTAAGAATGCACCGCCTAGGTAGATTTTTTTTTTTGTTACTCTTTTATCTTCTAGTATAAAATTATACACCTAATTATTAATACTCAACTTAATATTACTTATTATTCTTAATAAATTTTATTCTTAATTTAGTATGATGTAGTTTAAATTTATTCTTATTAATTTATGGTCTTATTTTAAATAGTTAATGTCTATGTTTTAACTTTTTGGTTTAATCTTAAAAATAGATATTGGTACAAAATTATCAAATAAGACAAATAAAATATTTAAATCAAATACATAAATTAAAACTGTTACTACACAAATTATTTTTTGAAAAAGGATATGTTACAATTTTCATGTGTGCATGGACATGCACTAAAAATGTGAGGATGCATATTTTATGAATTTGCAGAAGCGCACAAAAACTCACAAATGCATGATATTGTGTATTAATAACTCCAAAATGAAGGTTTCATTTAATGAACCCTCCCTCTATATATTTCAAATCCCAACTGTTCCTCTTAGAAAAATTCAAACCTTAGCTTATCTCAACTCCTCTTCTCCTCTCCTCTCCTCCACTCTCTTCCTCCTCCAATCATACCTCCTCTAAGCTTCAAGATGAGGATTTGTTAATAGTTTATGCTAGGTTTCTCCCTTTATTTCTTCGTTGTTCTTGATTTGGGTGTTTTTATTCATAGTTGTTGTCATGTTTGGTTACTTTTTGTCCATAAAGTTGTTCTAGTGAGTTTATGATTACTCATGGGTGTTTTTGTTGCTTCCATGGCAGAAATTGGTGCTATTCCAGCTCCTCAAAGATCTTTATTGCTGGCACTTCATGCTCCCGCCCTTAAGGTAAGTGGGTTCAAACTTGTGACCTTTATTTTTGATCATTAGAGATATTTTCTTTGCATAGAGATAATGGATCATGATTTTAAAAATTATCTCATGACTAGTGTGAATTTATACAAATTTATGATGAATTTAGAAATTTATGCTCTCAATGTATCATGAAAATTTGTTAGAAAAATTCATGGGACCATAAATGCTGCATAAATGGTATTTGTGAATAGATTATGATTACGAGTATGAATTATTGATTGCTTGTTTACCTCAGTATTTTTGGAATTATGTATTCATGAGTTTTGGCTTATAGGAATAAGAATTACAGCCCTTAGTTATGAAATTAGAGAAACTTTTCCTAGTTTTCATGATTTTAGCTTATATGGTAGTTATAGAGAAAAAAATAGTGAGTTAACATTTGTAAGATCATTAGCCTTGGTACCAAGTTGTCTATTAAAGGACAATCTTGTCACTATTAGAGTATTCAGAGAATGGAATCTAGTTAGGTATCCACTATAGGACCTTATTATTTGCCCATTACAAAACCTCATAAAGTGTGCTTCATGTTAGAATTTTCTAGGTTTGGGCAGCTATTGATTGATGGGTGTTTTAGTTTTATACACTTGGGTTAAATAGATAGCTTGTTGTTCCTTGGAGACCCATTTAATATTATCTTGTGATCAATCATGGGTTTGGAATTCACCATGTGTTATTGTGCTTAGGCCTAATAGTGAGTGTGTTGGAGGGTGTTAAGACCCAAGGTAACCTTGGTCTATGATGGATAGGACCTGTTACTATATATTGATTCTTTGGTAGGATCCTACTTCTCTCTAAACTCTTAATGGCTACTAATCCATTAACATGGCGTATTGCATTGGAGACGAGAAGGAAATTCTATACTTGGCATACACAATTGTGTGTTTTCTTTTGTAACAAGAACCATGGATGATTTTCTTGGTAATATGAATTAGTGTGGTGCATAGATTTACCTTTTCAAAGGTTAATATTTAGCAAGTATGTGGCATCAAGCCATTGAGGTTAAAGTATATTATCCCATAATTTCTATCAAGAAAAATCCTATAGGCACTTGGTATCCTTTGAATGTCAAAACTTAGAAACCTTATTGCCATAAATGTGGAGCAAAGATAGTTCTACATAAGTTTGCCTAGTTCTTAGAGAGAGACTAGAATGACCTTGACATCTTTGTTTGGTAAAAGATAGAAGACATGGATGATAATATACTCTATACCGGTTGCAATGGAATATCAAGGCTTATGGAAGATCTTGATATTTTTAATCCTATTGGTGCAAATAGATGTTTAAGACTAAGAAGACTCCATTAATAGACATGTAGTGGTTTAACATATGTGATGTGGCTAAATGGTTCATTAAAAATGAGAGTAGTGCAATATCCTAACTTTGAACATAATACACTCGAGTCACATTGTGGTTAATTATTAGTTGTTATGCCTTTGTCTCAAAACTTAACTTGTTTTTCTTTAAATATGAGTAATAAAAATACAGGTAAATACCAGAATGCAGCCACACGTGTATGTAAATACAGTCAAAACATACACAACAATAGCAATTATATAAACCTCATCATGATATTAAACCATAGCATAATATAACACAAATTGAGATGACACATCATAGTCATAATGTAATAGAAAGATCCCATAAACATAAAGGACAACCTAAGATACCAAGCCTACCAACAAAGGTTGAGCATACCATAGTTATAGCATAACTAAACCAGTTGCAAGTGCACATCCACCAAAGAAAAAACTATGAATGGGTACAAAAGACAGGGGATAGCACCTAAAGCTATGAATAAAGAAGACTATCCCCATGCTCTCGCGTGACACTTTGATCTAATTTGTAGTGTAGTTCCAACGTTAGCATCTCAAGGAAAACCACAAGCAATGCCATCATCTGCATCTGGAGACGACACTAAATAAAAGAAAAGGGATGATAAACTTATTCAATATGTTTAGTAGGGCCTCCCAACTCTAACACAATTGTCACCATCATCGTCCTAAGCCCCTTTAGTTTTCATTATAAAAAAAGTGTACATATATAAGATTCAATTTTAAACTTCTCAAAACAATTTATCCAAAGTAGGTGTCTTTTAACATGAGTTTTGATGTCATTATTGCAACAAATATCTCATGTATGCATGACAATGCCTCATTTGCATAAATAACACATGTAAATAACATAAGCATATTCACAACATGAGTCTATAGCATTCATATCTAAAACACAAATAAGGCTAAGTATATAAGCAATAGATAAGTTAAAGAACAAAAATTACCTAGCAAATAAAACACATGATTAAGCATAAAAACCTTGTCTGATGTGCTTTTCTTAATAAAATAAGATACTTTTGAATTAAAAAATATTCTTTTTGTGTTTTTGGGTATGTTTGGGTAATTTTTTTTTAAGTAAAAGCAAAATCACTAGAAAAAGTAAAAGATAATCTTTTTTGAGAAGATAGAATTTTCGGCTTTTGAAAAAAGATCTTTCTATAGCATAAAAAAGATATTTGACAATAAATAAAGGTATTTTAATATTACATGCAAATATAAATTGATATTATATCCAAACATAAATCAACTTTTACATTTCCAAAAGATCTTAATTAAAAAAATCAATTAAAAAATATCCTTTTTGAGAAGCATATCCAAATAGGCTAAAAAATAGAGCAATCACATAATACATAATATTACTTCACTTTCTTAGGTGACTTAACATTCAAAATCATATGATCTAGTAAGGGCGGACAAGTATGATAAGTCACATAGCATTTAACATGCATGGAAGGCAAGAGAACCCATGACATTTTATTTTCATGTACTTGAACTCTTAAGTTCTTTTCTTAGTAACTACCTTCTTACATCATCACCTAAACCAACCATCTCATCTCACTAGCAATTTTACAAATAGCCAGCAAAACTTCACCTCATCGATCACCTATGATGAGCTCAACATAACTAGCCATTACAAGATTTAATGAGATAATATAGGGGGAAAACATAACTTTATTGCCTTAACTTAACTTTCCTATCATGAGCATGCAACATAAATCGAGACCTCATGAAAATACTATGAGGCATGGACTATACTTGTAGGAGATCTTGTAAATCATAATTAGACATTAAGCATGCACATGACAATCACATATAATAGTATGAGGCATATGAGGCATATGAGTATCTGTCACAATTTATCATCAAATCTCATTAAAACTAGACATGCTGTATAATTCGCATAAATTTTCTCTATGTCCACAAATTTGACAAAAATCCTGGCAACATAACATCTAAGAATAGAGTTTCACCAAATTTATTTCCTGTCAATTCACATATTAATCATGCATCTCAATTATCCATACGTAATCTCAATATGCCACGATCATTATTCCATCAATCACATAAGCATGCCTCTCATACATGCTTATATCCATAGGCATATTATTATCAATATCTTGTCGAAACATAAACATGCTCATACCCAATTGCTTGGAAACTAAAGGACAGAACGAGCTAATGCATATGCTATGCTTAACAGAATATATATACAATATTCATGATTCATAAATTTCAAGATTCAAGCATGCATAATTATCAATTCATATCTCCCATTTTCATCTCAAGTAATTCAAATTCCAAACAATTCTCACAAGCATAATCCACATAGTGTACCAATCATATCAATACCAAAAAGTCATTAATATTTATACTTTAGTTCTAAAAGGGGTAAAACTGAAATTTCTATAAGTATGTAGGTTAAAGTGTAAATTTCTCATATTAATACTTTCTGAAAACTAATGATCTGATCTTCAAAATTATTTTACACTTTTGGGAGACCCAATACCACTTAGAAATCATTTTTAAATAGCATGAAAATCATCTTAGGCCCTTGGCCAAATTTATTAGACTTTAGGGGCTAAAGTGCAAAACTCTACTTTTTGACACTTAGTGAGTACCAACACTTCTAAAAATTCTTTTTAACATTATAAATTACATTGGTGAAAATAATTGCATTTGTGAATTATTCTTTTTAGTTAATAATAACATAACCCTAGATTCTTAGGAACTCCTTGTATAGGTAATTTATTTAATTGAATTTTCTTCCATTATTTTATTAATTTCTTTCAAACAAAACCCCAATTTCCAATTGGCTAGTAACACTTCCTTTTGAGACAACCTAGGTTGTGCCTTTTAACTATGTTTTTTATGCAACTTAGCATAAAGTAAATTTAAATTTGTTGTAGGTAGTGATAGTTCACATCATGTAGGCAATTAGAAACTTGGTACATGACTTAGACCTAAGGTAGAAACTATGTGTCATGACCTAATTTGATAGGAACATGACTAGCACCAAGGGGATTAGGTCCCACATAAGCCTTTAGTAACATGACTAGCTGATATGCATAGTAAAATATAATTTCATTCCAAACTTAATTTAAACATAAAATAATAATCATTATAAATCGGTTCCCAAATAATCCAATTGCAACTGAAAATCATAATCTTGAAGCATTTCCAAAACGTAAGTCCTAAGCATAAAACTTAATAATACTAACATGGACCATAGCCAAATATAATTAAAAAAATAATTGTAAGTGAAAAATAAACAAACATAAAACTATGGATGTCTGGATTCTACCTACATGATTACAAGAGCACTAATAAAGCTAACATGAACTAATTAATGTTAAGCTTCACTCTGAAGGAAAGCTCACCAAAAGAAGCTACAACATTATTGAGGTGGATTCCTATGGTGCAACTGAACCTATAGCTGTATTTCAACTCACATCCCACATGGGATGACAACAAAAATACATATAATGTACATGCAACTAGGAAAAATAGTTTAATATTTACATACATATAGCTATGCTGAAGAAATCATTTAACCTAATTAATTGAAAAGTAATTAATGGAGAAATAGGAAAGTTGAACTGAATAAATTAATTCTCCTAGCTCAGAACTGTCACTAGGTTCCTTAACTGTAACTAGGGAGCTAGTTCTCTGGTCCACTACTTGGTACTAAGGTTAATGATCATGCAACCGTTAACTCACTATTCTATTTTTCCTTAATTACTAGCTAAAAACTAACATATAAATAACCAAATGCTTTTGCTGTCATGCTAAACTGGGGTTTCATGCATTTTGTAAGTTGAGAAAAACATAATCCTATAGCATACATGCAACAAGAATGGTCCTATGAACTTTCAACATAATATTTTCATATCTATAAAAACATTAATTTTTTTAACTAAAATTATGACCATGAGCTTAAACCCATTCATCATTGGTAGCTGGGTGTGTGCTTCCAATGCCAACTTAGGCTAACTACTAAAGAGTACATAGAAACCACAAATGACTGATAAATTTACTAAGAATTGAATTGGAAGAGCGGGAGGAAGAACATTATGAGACAACCATGCTTGACAGGCCTAATCCCTAAACTTCAGAGAGGAAGGAAGAATTCTAACAAAATCCATGATAATCACTTATCAGAAGTTTAGGAAGGAGGAAGAATAGAGGAAAAACGTGAGAGAAAGTGTAGAGAGCATTGAGTGATAGTTAGGTGTATTTCACGAGCTTAGGGATGAGTTTATTTAGTGTGTAGGGCATTTTAACGAAATTGCATCATTTTTGGGGATTCTGATATGGAACCGGGTGTCCACACATTTTATTGTGCATCCATGCACACGAGGCAAAATGGGAGAAACATTGGGGACATAAACCCCATGTATTTCAAATGCATATTAGTGGAACCAAGAAATCTGTTCCGTGAAATAAAGCCCGTGCTGGAACTTAGAAATCCACATCGCAGACTCAAAACCTATGTTCGCGCTGTTATGCAGATTCTGGAGAATCTTCCCTAAGCCTAGGGAAGGCCTTCCGGCCTTGGATGACCTTTGTACGAGTACTTAGACCTAGAATATTATACCGTAATTGTTAATTATCTAGGAATAGAATTTCATAATTGTGTTGAATTTATGAAATCAAGATTTCATGGAACATTTTAATGCCTTTGATTCTAGAATTCATATTAATTATTTAAGCGAATATTATGTTAGGTATTTATTAAGTTAAGGAATCCCATCAATTAAATTCAATAAACTTCATGATATTAAGAATTTAATACTCATACAAACACAAATATAATTCAGGAGATATTATCGAAATATCTACGACATTACCCATTTCATAGTTGACACCACTCATCGCTATTTCCATAGATCAAAATGTTATGTGTTACTGTTAGGCTTGGTTTGATATTGTTGTTACTTGAAAAAACTTGAGCTCTTTGGACTCCCAAAAATGTTCTCTCAAAAAGCCATAGTATCACTATTTGATAAAATAATACAAAAGTTATTTTCAATAAGCAGGAGCCATAGAAGTAGTGTTTTGATAAACATATTATAAAGTTGTTCTCAAAATATAAAGTGACTATAATAGACATAATATTAAAGAGAATAACTTTTAACTTAAAAGCTTTAATTAATGGAAGGATGAATTTGGATTTTTATTAAAATTCAAGGGCTATATTAATTTTTTAAGTTTTGTTAAATTTCAAAGAATAGAAGCCAGTTTAAAAAGTACTCCATGAGGTGCTTTTAAAAGCACCTTTGACTATTCAAAGTTGAGAGTAAAAGCACCAAAGCTTTTTGGTTTATCAAATAAGAAAAGGTGGCTTGTTGGTTTACTGAAAAAGTGGCATGTGCTCTTCATAAACCAGAGCACCTAATCAAAGAGCATTATCAACTCTGCCCTTAGTCCCACATGTATAGGAATATAAACTTTTTGCAATACTTTGTCTGCCAAGAAAGTAATTTGCTATGATATGTTTTCAAACATTAGCAGTCCACGTTGAGCCATTGACCACCTCCGATATTTGAGGTTGAAAATACAATAGAAATAAGCTTGTGCTATATATCAACAAAGTTTACAACCACCATAAACTCATATTTCTTAGTTCATAAATTTTGAAAAAAAAAAGTGTTCTAGGAGTCATCTTATAGTGGTCCTCAAAAGTGCTTGCGGTGTCCTTCTTTTAATTATTTAAGGCATGAGATACAAATAGAACCCAAAAAAGAGAACAACTTTAGGAACACCAGAATAATCAAAATCTGCAATTTCATTTGTTACATGTGTTACTGTTAGCAGTCATTATTCTCCACAGAGGGGAAGATTCACATTTCATGGCTACAACGCAATAAGTGTACGGATTCCCACAAAGGGTTCGAAGGTTGGAATATGTTCTTCGTTCAGGTCCTTATATTGGAAACTGCATAAATACTTCCATGGTAAGTGATAGGGTTCCTATTTAAAGAAGATTACACTCTAGTCTCTGGATAAATCACTAATGCAAATCTTATTTATCTCAAACTTTTGAAGACATTGTCTTATTGTAATATTTATATACTACGCATTGGTTTGTGTTTACTGCAAAAACTTCCTAGCTAGTTCAAATTAATACTACTGAGCATTGAACAAAAGTGTATTGAGTCACATTGTGGTCCTCAAAAGTGGCTGCACTTTTTCGCTTTTATGAAAGGCGTGAGATTCTAGTTGATCAAAGTTTAGACAGAAAGTAGAAGAACTAATGGAGCTTCTTGTCGTGTATCGGTTTGATGCCCTTCCTTGGGATATCATTGAATGCTTCATAGATGACCCTTAGACAGTTACTTGCACCTCCGAGACTTATTCCAAAGACAATAAAGAGAAAATAAATTTGAACCTGTTCTTGTCTAGCTAGAGGTAGAATAGGCTAGTGTATAGGCAGGCTAGAGATGCCGCCCCCTTGCTCCCTGCTTTGTCGTGTATATAAAGCTAGGGCACTAATGATGGGAGTTATGATTGGAAAGCGGTTATGAATTTGATAGGAGAGTTATCTGCATCCATTGGTAACTACCATCGGGTGTTCTGACGGGGCTGACAAATTTTTTATTATTTAAATTTTGATAAAAATAATATACGACAACCCATTGGTATATCCATAGATAATGGATGACCTATTACACGTCATTTGGGATGTACAATTTTCGATGGGTATATCGATGGATTTACTGAAGGGTGGTTATTGTTCTGTGGTTATTTATTCTAAGCCTTTCGGTAACCTGTTGGTATATCCAAGCGCTCCATGTGGCATGAATGTTCTTATGAAGGGGTACCAACGGGTAAGAACCAACATAAAATTTATTTTTTATTCTTTTTAATTCTTATATATTATTGACTAATAAACCAATGTGTTCTTCATAAATTTAATTTATTCTTTATTTTGTAGTTCCTGAAGTAACTATAAAATTTTTTATTTTTTAATTCTTATAAATTATCAATAGGTAACTGACGAGTGTTTTATAAATTAAATTTATTTTTTTAATTTTTAGTTACATCCTGACGAGTTTGTATTAAATTAATTATATATTTTTTAATAAATTAAATTTTATTTTTTATTTTAATTACCGATGGTATATCGACGGGTTTTTGAATTTTTGGGACATGGCGCACGTCTTTTGGGATTCCCTATACCCGTTGGTAATTCCGTCTGTAATTTGTGGAACGTGAAACATACTGTTTCCTTTTAATGGTTACCGACGAGTTTTAGTAACCCATAAAATATTACAAACTCGAACCCCTTTTCTTCCTAATTCTGAACTTCTCTCTCTCTCTCTCTCTGCCCCCACTCCACCACCCTTCTTTATCACCATTTGTCGCCACTAGAGCTCTGTTCACTAAACCGAGACCACCATTGCAATCTAGGTATGCTAGTAAGCATTTTAATCAGTTTTGGTTTTTGATTTGGCTTATTTTTTGTTCATTTTTTTTGCCCAAAGTATTGTTTTTTTAATGCATTGAAGAGTAATTATTGTTGCTATTTTGTTAATATAGGAGCTTTGGTTTGCTTTTTTTTTCTTCTAATTTTATTGTGAGTTTCCTACACATCAATGCTTATGAGTGTGCTAATTATGTATTTGTTCATTTTTTATTTTTAGGATTGGATTTGATTGCATGCTAGGAGCTTCTGATTTTTTGTTTGTGCACTAATATACATGTTAGTAATGAAATCCTTGTTATTTATGTGCTTTAATATGTATTTAGGATAAATACTTACAATTTCTATAATATAATTGTAGGAAATAGGGGGTTACATGACTTGGGAGGAAGGGCGTAGAGATCCTTCCCTAACTTGTTTGCATTGTTTACTATAGGATTTTTGTGTTTATGGAGATTGCAGGATATGCATATTATGGAGTTATAAGGGGATGTGCTCTAGAATAATTTTTTGGATTATGTGAATTGTATGTAATTGTTAATATGTAATTATTTAAATATGTCTGTTATGTTGTTCATGTTTAATGATGTCTATGATTGTTGAATACACTGAATTATTTGATTATGGAAGCTCCTAATTTAAGTGAAGAAGTTGTCGAAATTTTGTAAAATTTTTGTTAGGCAAATAAAATTAAAAGTAATTGAATTTAAAAAGTTTAAAGACAAATTGAATGTGTTTGAAAGTAATATTGTGATGTTTTTGAAAAAATTGTAGGGTTTAGGTTACTCATACATGTAATGTTTCCTTCAAATAGATTGCATTCTAATAGAGGGGAGATTTAATTGGAATTCTATAATGGTGTTGAAGAATTTATGAGGATAGCATGTCAAACATAACAATTCATTGATTAGGAAAAAGTTTGGTGTCCATGTAACAAGTGCAAATGTTGGAAGTATTTAGATGATGATATTAAGGTTCATTTGTACAAGTGGTGATTCACACCTAACTATTGGATTTGGATCGAGGATGGGGAGGTAGTTAATGTAGGGAATCAAGTGGGTATGCTTTAGACTGAAGTAGTTCTGGTAGGGTCTACATAGCTCAACACAATGTGGGTAATATGTCATGGGGGGATAATTTATGTAGACCTCAAGAAATGGTTTTTGATGCCGCGGGTCTTGATTTGCGGCTCATCATTCTCAGCCTTCAATTGAGGAGCCTAACCAAGATGTTATTAGGTTTTATAGCCTGCTAGAGGCTGCAAGTCAACCTTTATGAGAGGATAGTGTGCACTCCAAGTTGTCATTAATAGTTTGGATGTTGACTATTAAGTCTAAAAGGAACCAAAGCCAAAGTTCTTTTGATTAGTGGGTTGTCCTGATCAGTGAACTAAGTTTGAATCTCGATGTAATTCCAAAAGATTTTATCACTTCTAAACTTAGGTTAAAGCAAATAAAGATTAACAGCTATTTGAAAAGCTCATGCTTTATTACAAAGAAGATATTACATTGATTGAGTGTAAGTTATACCAAGAGCTTAGGTTTAAACCTAAGAGACATAGAATGGGAGGTATAAGTGTAATACCTAAGGTACATGAACGGAGACCTCACCTACCTCCTCAAATTATAAATTTATTTTAATGCTAAGTTGCACAAAAAAATGTAGTAAAGGACACAACCTAGGTCATATCTCAAGGAGGCCTTATCACTTAGTTGGGAAAATTGGGGGTTTTGAAGAATGAGATTTAATCAATTTAAATTAAAAGATAAAGCAACAAGGTAATAGCAATAGTAAAGAGGCACTAGTGTAAGGTATTCTTAGAATTGGAAATTAATTATCATTGATCAAATATTAAACCCATTGGTGGCTATTAGTAATAAATTACTCGCAATTCTACTAGTGAACAATCAACCTCTAGAATTTGATCAATACAAATAACCAAAAAACAAGATCTCAATTTACTTAGAAATTACAGTGATTTAAGGTACTAATTACTATAGCCTAACCGCCAATCGAAAAGTTAATTCTAATGTTCTCCCTCAAATATAAACCAATAGATCTATCAATTTATGCCCAAAGGGTTTTCCTAAACGATAATCACCAATTTAGTTATCCCAATAAAGATTATAGCAATCACCACAATAATTATAGGAATATAAACCAATGTATTTAATATCAAAAGAGGTCTCAAACATTATTCTAATACATTGGAAATCCCTACACTAATAAAGAAATCTACCCCTCAATCTCTAGAGGACTACAACAATGAAGATAAATAAAACCTGAAAATAATAGCAACAATCATTGTCAACATTTCCAAGATAAAGCACCTTCCCTAATGGAATCCCTAAGAGAGAAGAGTAGAGAAGAGATAGATGTAGAGAAAGAATAATAGTAACTTAAAGTGCAGATATAAAAATGAGTTAAAAACTACGATAAAAGTTTGTGTCAATCCCTTAAATACTGCTATCTAAAATGGGCCAAAGTGGGGCCCAAAAAATAATTAATTCGCTACTAAAATGCCATCGCATGAGCGTTGGCGCTCGCGTGAGCTATGTTGTTTAAAATTATTTTTCAAGTGTTGTTGAGCGCTGCAGCTCTGGATAGAATTGACATCTTCACATATTTGGTCACTCTTTGAATAAGCTTTGTAACGCCACCAAAATCACCTCAATCGGACATCTCCAGATATTGCGAAAATACTAACTGGAGGTTAAGTTGGATAACTAATCGGACATCTCAGCAATCTTTAATCTTGTAACTTAATTTTCACTAAGATTCTCTTAGAACTGGGTTTTGAGCTGAGCATTAAATTTTTAAAGGACTATTTGAGCTTTCTAAAACATCCTTATTTGTTTCAATCTGATCCTTGTAGAGAGAGATACATATTTTCCATTACAGTGCTTTTGCAAATGTGCTTAAATGAGCTCAAGAACTCTTATATTTTGCTCCAGAATTCTCCCAAATTGTTCACTACTACAAGCTCCATGCAGAGTTGCCAGCCTTGTTCTTGACATTTTGCATTTAATTCAAAGCTCATGTATACAAAAACTATACTCAAGGAGGTTAAACGCAACAAGCTCTAATCAAATAATTATTCCAAAATCAATGCAATAGTCAATGATTTTATAAAAAATGCATAATGAGGCACAAGTCAAAATCCTAATTAGTCACATCAATAACATAGTAAAACTCATGCAAAAATCTAAGAATTAGAAGTAAGATTAGTGGCATAAATGCCTCTTATCAGTACACATGTTAGTGAATGGGTTCCATACAACCTCAGGGTCCCTTGGGACCTACCGTTGCAGGGAAGGGCTCGGGTGCCTGACGGAGAAAATGTAGAAATGGGTGTTGTTGTCACTGCTATAGAGGTCTCAAGGGTAGGTTTCACAGTTTTGGTGGCCTGAGAACCGCTATAGCGATCGTAAGTGATCGGTTGGAGGGTGCAAGAACTCCTTGACCACAAAACGACACCGTTCCACTTAAACACACCCTACCCTTCTTTTAAAGCCCGATTCAGCTCCTCCCCCAAATCCGAACCCTCACCCCTTAAACCCCATTTTCTTTCTTCCTCTCTCAATCCAACCCCAAATCTTTCTCCTCTGAGATCAAAGGTAACAGATTATTGTTAGTTTATATTAGATTTCTCCATGTTCTTCCTTTTCCATATTGTGGGTTGTTGTCATTCTCCATTATTGTAAAGTGGGGTACTCCCCAATATTGTTAGTGTTGATCTAGGGTAATTTAGGAGTACCCATAGATTTCTTATGAGTTTTGTTGCTTCAATGGCAAGCATTGGTGCCATTCCTACTCTCTGGAGCTCCGTGGTGTTGGCTCTTCACAGTCTACCCCTAGGTGAGGGGATTTGATCTCATGGCCTTATTTTGGTCATTATATTAATATTTTCTAGTATTACAGAGTATTTAGAAATTTGAAAAATGGATTCTTACATGATATGATTTATCTAAAAATGTACTTTAGTTAGTAATGCTCTATTTGAACTTATATATGAAAGTTTATGATTTTAGAATATGCATGGAACTATATCAGGGAATAAAAGTTTTATATGATTTAATTCATGATTTTGATTGATTATGAAAATAATAAAATTATCTATGATTAATGAAATGAAACTTAAGGCTTTATGTTTGTTAAGAAACTTAAAACATGTTGGGATTAGAATTGATAGAACCCTTTTTTATGATTATGTGTGGACTTAGAATTGGGAATTATTGAGAGAAACAGAGCTTAAGATAATGGAGGTCTATCTGTTAACTTTGGTATACCAAGGCCCGTGAGGGGCACTTATCCACATGTTAGATCAATCCATGAAGGAAGCAATTCAAGGGACTGAGCACCCACCTTCAGTTTATGGATAGTCTTTTACTAATTATCTTGAGAAAACAAAGATGATTTTTATGTTTACTGCAAATCTATGGTTTAATAACTTTATACAATTTATATAGAAATAATTTATGAGTTTTGTAACATTATTTATGTATTTTTTTCTTTCTTGTCCCATGTATGTTTATGGGTGAAGATTTACTCACTGAGTTTTGTAATAAAACTCACCCCTTTCTTCCTTTTCCTTAACATGTATAACTTTGGATCCTCCACTCCTTCCTCCTCAGCAACATTAGATATTTAGATTGGGTGAGTTTCACATTACCATGAAGTGTTTGTATATGCTTTAGAGTGCTCTAGTGATAGGGCGGGTAAGGTCCGGACCTCATAATTTATATTTTGCATTTTGATTCTTATGATTCTTTTTGTATTTAAAGTTGATATAGCTTTCACGAATCATTTGTAAACAAGTGACTCCGTTTGAATCATATATTACAGCTATAGTTTTAGATTTTAATTATGGGAAAGAGTTAGTCAAGTTTATTATGAGTTTAATATGAGATTTGATTTACGACACAACAATCATGAGGCTTACGTGGGATGATATTCCTCGTTCCTGGTCACGACCAAATTGGGCGTGACAATAAGGATGTCCCTCAGAAAAGAATGCACTATCTACCTTTAATTCATTGACTCAAGAGATTGTATGCATCAATGAGCTCGGCTTCTCATATAAGGTGGCATAGTGAAAATCGGAAGGGTAATGGTGTGATAACTTATCCATTACATGCGTAAAATTGGAAACATTTTGATCAAACATATCCTGAGTTTGCCTCTGACTCTTGAAATGTTAGATTGGGACTTTGTGAAGATGGATTTACCTCGAATAACTAATTTGCAAACTCTATTCGTGTTGGCCCATAATTGTTACGCTAGACAATCTCCCTCCTAAAATGTGCATGAAATATCTTTATCTATTCTTAACATGTATAATCCCTAGCCCTGATAATCAAATTTTGGATATTTTTTATATTTATCGTACTTTGTATTTATTTTATTATGATACTTTGTTTATTCACTTCATTACTTTGTTCATTTAATTATCATCTCATTATTTACTTATTTCATTTCATTTTAATTGATAATTAAATTATTATATAAATAAAAAATTGAATAAATGTCAAACAATTAGATAGTTTATATAAATTCCTCATATACAATAATGTATTCAGTCATTTACGGTATACCTTTGGAATTAAATGTATTTAAAAAAATAATATTGAACACTCCGTAAACACATAAGTAATAAATAAATAAAATATTTTTTTTCAAAACCAGTTGGTTCAAATAAAATACCCGCCAGTAAAAAATAAATAAAATATTTTTTAATTACAAAAATCTCATTGGAAAAAATGAAATACCTATTGGTAATATTATTTCCTTGATAACCTCATTTGATGCCTTTAATACAATTGCACCAATTGATTTTTTAACCTTGGTATACCTATCTAGAATTACCAATAGGGGATATTACCCTTTGGTAATATTCTGACAAACCAAAAACTGATCCTCTGTGCCCATCTATAAAATTTTATTGATTCCACCGGTAAACCCATTAATATCCTGCATAAATCTTGTGGTGTAGGTAGGGAGAGTGACCAGTATCGAGGTCATGGGAGTGATGGGAGGGTTGCCCACGCTAAAAGGTCAAGCCATGTTGACCAACCAATCCTGAACCTCACTTTTGACACCATGTTAAACACTTTTAATTTTAAGATTCGAAAGAGTTAGAACAATGTTATGTGATAACGATGAGATGGTGAGAATATACCTTTTTAAGTATGGGTATTGATGGGTGTCTTTAAAATAGAATGGAGAATTAATAAAACTTTTTTGAAAAAGTATGCTAGTTCTCTTAAGCTTAAGGTTTATTATTATTTTTTCTTGTTTGATTTCGAATGAGATGATAAAATTATGCCGTTAAAGATTAACAGGAAAAAAAGTCGTTAAATTAAAAGTATATATAGCTTCTTCTTTTTTTAAGTATATATAGCTACACTTAACACACATCTTGATAACTTTGATGTTATTTTATACTTAGTTTTTGAAGATCTATATGCTGAATTAGTATATTTGACAGAGGTTCTAATTCTTCTCATCACTCTATCTCTCCTGATAGTACATAGATTTGAAGGCTAATTAAAGAATAGGTTAATTATAAAAATGGAGGTTAAGTTAAAAAATAGTAGAAAATGAGTGACAGGAGATGGAGACAAAGATCCGAAAGCAAGAAGAGATTTATTTAAGAGAAATCTAGCCAAGTGAATGATGACCATGCTGAACATAACTTAAAGAGGCCAATTCTAAGATGAGTTGCCAGTCAACGCCTCATGCATGAGGTGCCATGTTGGACAAATGGAGAGCACACACGGCATCTTACATCGAGCATCACTTTGTGCTTAGTTTGTTACTCTTTGTGGGCGAATTGTATGGTAGGGAAAAATGAGTTTGGGATCACGTGGTCCCTAAATATTATCCATTGAAAATATTGATCTAATGGTGCGGATGAATTGCTTGACAAAGTCCTTAATATTACAAAAGTTGCCCAAGATAAGTTAAAATAAAAAGTGTCGAATTGTATATTGGCCCAAGTTGATTCTAAACTTTGCTTGTTGAATTATTAACAAGAGATAAATGAGATTAAAAACAAATGCAATTTATTGGTGATAACTGGTTTCACTTCTTCCCCAACATTCATCGAAGCTGGCTAACAAATGACCCTTGGTGCATCAACATCATTGAATCCATCAACGCGAAGTGCACAGGATGGTCTTAACTGGGTATAACGATTTTAGATTAACAATGCTTTGAGCAAAGATCCTTCGTTTCATCACGTCGACGATGGAGACAAGCGAAGCTAGGCACCGCTCGTGGTGGACCAAGGGTTACTGGCACGCCTCCCATGGTGGTCATCCTAGATCGTGTGTCTACCTAGTTGGTCCTGAAGGAGCTTTGGTTGTCAGCTGTCAATGATATTGAATATCCATGAAAAAGGGGCTTGCAAAAGTTAGGATTAGGGATTTGGACAAATATAGAATAGGAAAGAGATCAAATTGGAAGTAGTCTTCTTCAACAAATTAAAATTTTTTTATTTCCCTTCTTCCTGCTTCTTAACAACGTTCCATGTCCTCACGCCATTGTTTTCGCAGCTTTCAAAACAAAAAGAGAAAGAAAGCTTTTCAAACAAAAACAAAAGCTAGTTATTCAATGTTTATATTTTTCCATTTTTATTGATCGAAGATGGCAACTTCAGATCGCTATCCAGCTACCTTGGCAGTCCGGATCGCATACTTCTGGGTTGGTTCTGAGAGAGCGTAGATGGAGAAGACAGCTAGCCCTTGGTTCAACTTTCTCCTCTTTGTTTTTTGTCTTTGATTCTAATCTAACAAATTTTTATCCAATCCCTCAAGTTTTTTGAAATTTCTAATTCTAGCCCAGGAGTTGATTAGCACATTGTTTTATATTTTTAATTATACCCCACAAATATCATCTATTTACTAGGATCACATGGACCCAAACTTAGTCTTCCTCATCTGTAGAATCGCCACTCTTTGTGTACTTAAGTGTTAATGAAAACTTGAAATTCAAAATACCAAAAAAGAAAAAAGAAAACATCATAGCCAAAGAAAAGTCAGATCTTAAAAAAAAAAAAAGAAGAGTCCTTGGTCCTCAACAACCTCTTATCCACCCACTTCCGCCGCCTACCCCAACGACCAACAGCAGCCACCCATTACGAAGGCACTATTCACGAAAAGGAAGAATGTATGCCCCTCTTTATCAAAGAACCTTATATCTACCCACTTTCATGGCCAAGGACCTGTAGCCCATCCAACGACCGATGGCGGCCACCCATTACGAGGCCCCCATTTGTGAAATGGGTGTGAATGATGGAGCAAGATTCTACTTCAGAGCTAAAAAAAAAGGAATGTGTGTTCCTTTTCATCGAAGAATCTTTGATCCACCCATTTCCGTGGTTCTGAATCAGTCATAGTTTTATCAATTTCTTTTAAGTTTATTTGGAGCATAGAAATTTGCTTGTATTTCTTAGTATGTAGTCTGTTGTTAAGCTCGGATGACTTCTTTTGCATAATGTGCCTTATTAATACATTTGTGTGGGTAATTTGTTGAAGTCATGAGATGGGAGGACATGAAGGTCTGGAACTTTAGTTCGTTAATTAAGTGGAATATATTGTGTGCCCAAAGGCTTGAGTTTGGGTTAAAGGAACCTAGGAAACTCTTGAGGTTTACGAGACTTCATGTAGTTTGAAGAACTGTACTTATAGAATTGTGATGCTTTTCGCTTTCGTGTGTTGTTTTAGACAATGTTGTGTATTAGCTTATCACTTATTGTCTGAGTTGTTGTTTAAACTCTAAATAAAGTTTATTGGGTAAATTACACTCACCTCTTCTAGATTTATGAAAATGTAACTCTCACCCCTCATTTCTCCACCCCACTCACACACTCTTTGCTTGTCAAATTTTAAGTATTTATATTAATTTCACTCCTCATTCACAGAATGTTAATAAACTTAACAAAATGACATTTTTGTGATATTAACTGTTTTTAATTAATAAAATTATAAAAATACATGTATCCCTTATTTATAATTTTATTAATTAAAAATAGTTAATATCACAAAAATATCATTTTGTTAAGTTTACTAACAGTATTCTGTGAATGAGGAGTGAAAACTAATATAAATACTTAAAATTTGACAAACAGAGGGGTATGAGTGTTAGGTGGACAAATAAAGAGGTATGAGTTGCATTTTCACAAACCTCAAAGGAGGTGAGTGTAATTTACCTAAGTTTATTCTTAATTTGTGTACTGGTAGTAGGGGATGGTGATGAATTTCATTTATATGAACAATTGAGATAATTAATGTAGAATAGTTGCATGTGTTTTAAGCCTGTGATAAGTGTTAGATTAATTTACTTTGAAGAAGTAGTCATTGTGTAATATAGCTCTTTCGACTTAAAACTTACTAAGATAGCAATAGATTTTATCTGAGGAATTTATCCGCAGTGTTTCATTTCATTTGATGTTATTTACAAAGCAAATTTCATTGGTCACTCTAAGCCTTCTGTATTGTGTAAATATTTAAGATTGCTCACTATCCATATTTTGTAACATTAAGCAAGGAAAGGGAGCAACAAGTAAGCATCAATTGGCAAGTGAACATTTAGATTGCGTCAATTAAGACCCAAAACATTTAGATTGCTTCCAATCAACAGTTTTTAACATTTTGTTAAAATTTAGCAAGTGAAAGTGAACATATGGTGAGCAGTAAGTGAGACCTAAAAGTTAGAAATAGTTAAGAAACATACAAATCCAAGTGAAATAGAGTAGGAAAAATAAAACCAAGAGCAGGCAAAAGCAAAACCAAGTACAGAAAACAAATTTTTATACAAGGTCTCCAACCAAGGCAAGCATTTCCACCTAGATAATTTCCTTTAACCCAAATGATAACCAATTTGCCATTGGGTGGCACATGACCAAGCATCTCTTCAAGCAGCTATTCATCTAGCTCCTTAACTAGCTTGTGCCTACATATATAAACCAATAAGTAAGCAAAAAACATTGACAATATCAGAAATGGCATTGACCAAGAAAAAATTGTAGGAAACCTAAAAACTTTATGAATAGCAATAGATAAATCAATACCAATGACACAAACAAATGGGTTTAAACCAAATTCAGCATTCAGAATGTTTGGCAATCAAATCTCACTATGCTAATTAAGGTGAGTTAGAAAGGCACAAATTAGGAACTACGAATATTACTTGGGAAGAACTAATTGGTGGATACAAATATAAAGTAAATAGAGCAAATTAAACCTTGCCTGCTACTAGAATTTTTGCAAAAACTCATTAGTTGAAGCTTAAAGATGCTGATGATTTTGCATTATAGCTTGTTGGTTATGGAGCATGGTCCTAATTTTCACCTCTAAAGCTCAACCTTCTTTGTGTTTTTGTCCAAATATTTTTTTTTATTTCATCCAAGCTTTTATTTGGAAACGCAGGAATATAAGCTCGGCTAAAAGGCAGGTCAATATGTAATTGGTGCTATATATCAAAAGTTGTATGAGGTGGTTTGTTTGGAGGTACTTGAGTTGAGTTTGAGGTTCTTTATCATGAAGGGTAGGAGATGATGAATTAGGTTGAGGGGAAGACTTATTCATTTGTGACAAATCACCTGCAATCCAGTCCTAATCTATTTCTCATCTTGCTTTGTGAATGACATGTATTTCATCCAAGAAACATCATAAGAACCCTTTTCAGGAGACCTTTGGGTTTGTTCTTTCTCCTAAATGTGAACCCCAAACAATTTCATGATCTTGGTGATGACCATGCCATATGGCAAGTGACTTTTGTCACGTTTAAAATGCTTAACATTGTTTGGACAAAGACATACCCCAAATTCAGTTGTTTCCCTTGTTGGGCAGACCAAATTATGAAAAGGGGAAATTTGGTCAGTGCATTTTGTTTGTCATACTTGGGAACTACCACGAGTGATGAAGTGAAGGATCCTATAATCTACAATTAGTAGGTTCCTAGGATTCAGGATTTTTGTCATATAATATGCTTGTAACGTCCTTAACGATATGTTTAGAATCAAAATCACACATCAGTGTGCTTACAAAATAGCACTACAAGAAACAGGCGGTCCTAAGGAAAAATAAGAAATACAAAAATTTCGGGTTTCAGCCATTATCGATGGATTTTTCCATCAGTAATTCCAACGGTAACCTTGGCGCCAACTTGATCAGATGTGGCGTGCGAATTACAGGCAGATTGTTCCAACGGTAACTAATATAAAATTTTTTAAAACTAGAAATTAATATTACCGAATTTTTCCGTTGGTAAAATTTTCCGGATAAATAAAAAATTACGTTATGTGTTGTGATTACCGACGGATTTTTTCGTCGATAAAAGTATCCAGAAAAAAAATGGCACAATGTTTTATGATTACGACGAATATTTTCCATTGGTAATTAAAAAATTCGTCAATAAATTCAGTAATATAGTGACCACATCTTCATGATAAGGTAATAACAATAACACCCATCTAGTTTTTTTTTCTTTCTCTTTCCATCTGATCGCCCCCCCGCCCCGCACCTGCATCCCACGTTGGCCTCCACCTCCCCGCGACCATCATACCCCACGATCTGCACACCTATAAGATCCTCGCACCCGCGATCTCCAGCACCGAACGCGACGGCCATTGCAACCTCGCCGACCCTCGCACCCACGCTGCCTCCCACGTGACCCCGACTAGTGCCTAATGGTGTGACCCCGACCAACGCCTTTCTTCTGGCTTGCGCCGCCTACCCTCCCGCTTCCCCCAAGCACCCACCCAAAGCCTGAGCGCGGCCAAAGGAAGGAGGGGCCGTGCGTCGCCGCCAAAGGTCTCTCTCTTTGCTCTCTCTCTCTACTTTTGGTGCACTCTCTACCACCATCCTGAGCGGAAGCGTTTCCTCTCTATTCTCAAGGTAATAATCCATTCTCCATTCCTTTCATGAACTTTTTTTTAAAGCCGTGCTTTGTAACAAAAATGGATGGAAAGAAACAAAAATATTGTTTGTTCTTGAATTTGCTAAGAATTGGTAAAATTATTTCTAAAATTAAACAGTGAACTATTTTTCTTTGTATAGAAAACACTTGCTCTTTATTTATATAAAATGATTGGTTATTAGTATTTCTTTTGAAGTTATTAATTTAAGTAATTGATTCTGTATAGAACGTCAAATCCGGTTTGAGTATTTCTTTAGAGCATATTATTCTTTTGTCTCTTTTAAGGTAAGTAATTGTTTCTTCTCCTTATATAATTATATTTTTGTTAGGATAGAGACTTATGATTTCTAAGATAGAGTTATAGGAAATTGGGATTGCATGACTAGGGGAAAGGGTGTAGAGGTCCTTCCTCGACTTGTTTGCATTGTTTGCTCTAGAGATTGATTGTGCATGCAGAGATTCAGGATATGCATGTTGTGATATTATAAGGGGGTGTGCTCTAGAATGGTTTTAGGATCTTTAAATGTATGTTTGATTGTATTGTTCAGTTTATTTGACTGGGTTGATCTAGATTAATATATGTATATATTGAAATTAATTTTTTGGGATGTCTTAGTTTCAAGGGAGGTTCTGTCGAATTTGTTTTTAATTTAAAGAATGAAATCTTAATTTAAGGGGGTGCTGTCGAAGTTTTGTTAAGTTAAAGAGCACATTATTTGACTGGGTTAATACTGGATTGATATATGTATATATTAAAATTAATTTTTTGGGATGTTTTAGTTTCATGGGAGGTTCTGTCAAATTTGTTTTTAATTTAAAGAATGAAATCTTAATTTAAGGGGTGCTGTTGAAATTTTGTTAAGTTAAATAGCACAAATTATTTCCTGAAAAGACTTTTACTTTTAGAAGATGATTTATTGAGAGATATTTATAATTAAATAAGATGTTAATTTTTAAAACTTTAAATGAATTTGTTAGGCCAAATTACACATTTAAGAACCATGATTCCCACAAACAGACTATGGATGTATGACAGGGTGCACCCTAGTTGAGGGGAATCAAACCTAAATTTTATGTGGGCTTTGAAGTTTGTAAGGATGTCTTGTAAACAATACAATTTATGAATGAGCAAACAGTTAGGTGTCCCTGTGCTATGTGCAAATGTAGGAAATATTTTGATATGGACACCATTTGGTATCACCTATATAAGGATGGTTTTATGGCGGATTATTGGGTTTGGACTATGCATGGGGAAGTTGCCACACACTTTTGAAGATGCTAGTGTTGAAAATACATTTGTTAGAGGTAGTTCAAGCAGAGTTAATATTGGTGAGCATGTCATGGGAAATATTAATTGGGAGGATAACTCTAGACGATATGAGGAAATGATTTATGATGAAGGGGCCCAAATGCAGATTATGAACCTTCTATCAAGGTTTCTAATGTTGAGGTTGAGAAATTTTCTCTATATTGGAGGCTATAAAGGCTCCTGTATGGGAGGGGTGTGTGCACTCGAAGTTGTCTTTGGCAGTTAGGATGTTAGTTATAAAGTTAGAAGCAAATCAAAGTCAAAATTCGTTTGACTAGTGGTGTGCACTCTTGAAGAATTTTGGTGGCAAAATTGTTGTGCTCATTACCGACGGATTTATGCTCAGAAATCCATTGGTAATTTTGTCAATATCTTTTATTGACGGAAAAAATCTGTCAATAATTATTTCCAATTACGTTACTCCTGGGTCAAAATCCATCAAAAAATCCGTCAAAAATGAAATTTTTCGTCAATACTATTAAAAATCCATCAGTAAAAGCATGTTTTCTGTAGTGTAGACTCTCTCAGAGAGAGCTTTGTTCCTAAACACCTATTAACCATGTTATCATTGAATCTTATCACAGCGCCAAGCACATATGCTTTTAGGAGATTGGTATTGTTATCCCTAGTCAAGTTGGAGTAGAATATACGTACCAACCTCGGATATACCTCCTCCTCAGTTGTATGAATGGTGCCTATCCTATTCGCTCCAATTTTTGGAATGTTGTGGTACATTCTTTGTGGAAGTAGTCTAAATTAACCATCCACCGTTTTCTCAAAGGGCGATTTTGGTAGTCCTTTATGTCCTGATTCTTGCCATGCTTCCTTTTGAACATTAGATCATCTTCTTCATTTAACTAACACCTTAGGCTTCTTTCTGCATTTGCATGCTTCGATCTTCGCGTACTCAAATGAGTCTTGCTTGTTAAAGGAGTTGGTGCCATTGTTTAAAGGGAAAATCTTATTCATCATGTTCTCTCGTACTCGCTTTGTCATCAAAAATCGAATTGACAAGCCTTCATCTCTCTCGCTCCAATAATGGTTCATCTTAGAGAAAGAGTAAGAATGTGAGTTATGATTATTGTGAGCATGAGCACAATGAAGAAGACAAAGGATGAAGATGAAAAGGGGTTTGGTCATTATTATTAATTTATTTTGTTGTAGAATAGTTGTTTTTTTTCACGTTTTGTGGAAAGATGAACATGTTTTTAGTTCATAGAAGGGCCAAAGCCCATTAAAGGACTCACATAAATAGACAGGCCATGAAGAGGCCTGGCCTATTTTAAAGTCCCAAACTATAGCATTACCTTATACTCATTTAGAGAATTTATCAGACTTCCAGGCCTAAATTAGTTGTGGAGGCATTAAACTCCAAAAATACATGCATGGAGCTGCGCATTGCAAGCAATTGAATCTTCTGCTAACATTTTGACCCAGTGAATCTTGCTAATTGCTACCTTACACATTGGAATGCTTATTATGAAAGTTATTCCACACACTACATACCAACCTCTTAAGATACCAACAACCCTATTTTTTGAGGTTGAACACGACAAAAATATAATAGGAAACAAAAAGCTTCTTGTAATTCTCAAGATGTAGTGTAGTACAATATGATTTTAAAGTCCCAATATATGTGAAAAACAAATGGGCTTAGTTTGGACCAAGAAAATATAAATGGGATTGGTTATTAAAGTAGCCTATGTAATATGCATGCAATGAAATATCTCTGTGTGTTTGGGGCTTGGGTCTGTTTAACAATGGAAAGTAAAAATCCCAATTTAAGCATTTAATTACCAAGATGTAAGCCTAAAATAAGCATATAACCCCTTTGCAGCTTTAGTAAAATAAGGTTGAGTGAAATCTCCACAATTACAAACAAGTATTTTCAGTTTAAACTCATATGGATATAATGAATATTGAGGGGGATAAGTTGGTTTGGGAATGGCTCAAGACCCTCATTATTTATCCATGTTAGGCAATCAACATGCATGTTGTCCTTGTTGCACATAATCATAGGAGAAAATGTTACATGATGCATAGGGTTGTCACTTTTGAGGACCTAATCAATGATATAACACCTTGGTTAAATAAAAGTACCCAAACCATTAATGAAAATGAGCACATTATTTATGGAGTAAGAGAGTATAATAGCATCAAACTAATAGAGCAACCACAAGTAATGATTTACCCTAACATTGGTAACCTTAATCTCTATTACAACAATTTGCTTGATGACCATGACAACAATAAATTTAACCTTTTTGGGATAAAGCTCTAATTTTTTTTTTTTTTTGGGATAGTAGAATATGTTTATTTTCTCTAGTGTGAAGGATGAAGAGGTGCTCCCAACACTTATGTCATTTGTAGCTCTGGCTAGTGGAGCTATTGAATCATGGTCGGTGAAAACATGGCAACTTGAAGAAAAACATCTGCTCCATTGAAAGGAATGGGGTTTTTGTGTAGTCATGAGCTATTGTTATGATGAGGACATTTTTTATTGCCCTAATAAAGTCCTCTTTAAAACACCTGTCTAATACACACAAGTGTTGTTGTACAAGGATTTTGTAGTATCACATTGAACTTGGAACACATTCCCCTTATAAATATCCCCCACATCTTGTGAATTATTGTATCCATCTACAAAAAAGTGTTTGGAAACATGGATGATTACTTTAGGGGAAAAAAGGTTACAATATTCAATATCAAGATAAAATAATGACCACTGGAGGATATTACTATACAAAGGCAATGTTGTTAAGAGGTAGCAAGAGTTTCACTTTGAGCAAGCATTTTCTTTCAGCTAAAATGTGGTAAAAAAGGAGCAAAGAGTTTGTTTAAGTCTTAGAGCTTGGTGCTTTATTCTAAATGAAGGACAATGAAAAGAAATTGGGAATTCAAAATGAGTAGAGGGATGGAAGAGGTATCATGTAGAGAGGTTTTCTTAAAGGGGAAGAGGCCTGGTGCTCTTTATTGTTGACTCAACCTCTATAAGCATAGGTCATCATTCTATGTTACACTTATTTGGGGAAGAATTAAGAGTGGAGAATGGTTTTGTTCATATGCATAACATACCAAACTAATGAAATTCAAAAGCAAAAGGTGTCAAACATAGTAACAAGCATCCATTTTTGGGATTTTCCTAAATTCATAATTCATTGTATTTGTAAATTGCTTTTGATGTATCTTTCTATATGAATCCAAAAGCAAAATTTGTACATAAATATATGTATTGAGAATATTACATTTACAAAATTACCATTTTAACCCTTAAATCAAAATTTGTTTGTGATCCTCATTTGAATACATCCTATCTACTTGTTGCTCATTTGTGGTAGTTTTTCCTTTCCCTAACCTTATAACTGAGCCTTCAAACAACACAGAGTCAAGTCTTTTCAAGCATAGAGGGTGATCGATTTTTTAGAGCACTAGCACTCCAAATAGTTCAATCTGTGGAAGCCATTTTTGTAGTTGTGGCCTTCCTTCCAAGTTGTAGACTTCTTGGACAAAGGCAAACCTAGGTAGAGGATTTTTTGGGTGTCCAAGATATGGAACTTTGTTGAAGCTCCAAACATTGAGCTATTGGTATTGAACTAGAAAGCAAAAAAGCAAAAGGCTGAATTAGAGGAAGTAGTGGGCAGGGTAAAATAATACAAGCTTCAAGTGAAGTAGTCCCATGTTATACTAGCTTCTGGACTTATTGTCTTGTTCAAAGTGTTTGGGTAGAGCACTAAATGTGTGTATGTTATGTTTTGAGTGGATGTAATTGTTTTAACGATATTGCAATGTATTTTATGACTATGTCTAGTTCTTATGCTTTATTGGAAGTTTGTATACACCTTAACCCCTTAATGAGCAAGAATTAATATTGTGACAAAGTTGCTCTTATAATTGAATATCCTTCAACATAAAATACAAATAGAGGTATTAGTAAGTTGTTGCTCTCTTTAGGATAGGATAATGAAAGTCAGCAATCAATTAATTCCCATTAGCCAAGAGGAAGATATGGAAAATACAAAAACAAACATAATTTCTTTTTTGCCAAATTATTTGTCCAACTAAAGATATTGATCCAAACATGCTTTGATTGATATTTTAAACATGTTTACAATATATAGTATTTGTGGTTGTTACACAAAAATAAAAAAATCCAATTATGTTTTCATTAATGGTTTTGCAAACCCCTAACCCTAAATCTGAACTATAGCCATCCCTAAGATCAACCATAATATCAGCATATAAACTATACAAAACAAAAAGTCTAAGCTCTAGCCTTACTTCATGCCCTTTTTGTGACTGAAGAACAAGCCGTGTTCTTTAACTCACTTGGCAAGTTCTCATAAACACCAAACAAAGCAAACTGCTCTGACTCCTCCATCATAACTTCGGATGGGTGCATTAGCTTAGATGTCAACTCCAGCTCATCTATTGGGGTAGGTTGGGCAGCATCTACTTGAATGCTAAAGTTGGGGTATTTGATCTGGTTCCTTCTGATCAGACACCTTTATTGTGAATGATCCCCCATCGAAATAGTTAAGGCAAAACCATGCCTCACCCTCTATCTTGTAAAATTTCCTTATCCAGGAAACGAAAGTGTAGAATAGATCCTGCCATTTGAAGTCGAGTGCGAATTGATTTCCTTTTGGGTCAATGACATGCAGACCATTTTCAATTTCATGTGCAAAACATTGCATAAAAGGGATACTAAGGTGGGTGCTCGTATGGGCAAGTAAAATTAGTACACAAACCTCTCATAACAAACAACCTAAGAAATTGGAAACAAAGGGGTAAGAAAAATTATTGCACAAACATCTCACAACACATAACCTAACAAATTGAAAAAAAATGGGGAAGAAAAATTAGCACTCAAATATCTAACATCTAACATCACACAGCCTAACGAATAGGGAAAAAAAAGATGGGGACTAAAAATTAGTATTCAAACATCTCACAGCACACATCCTAACAAAGAGGAAAAAAATGGTGGATAAAAAGAAAATCTGTTAAAATCATTAACAAGTCAAGGAAGCTCAAAATATTTACTGTTCTTAGTTACTTATTTCTCTTTTCAATCCTTTCTGCTAGTGTCAGCTACATGGTGAAATAGAGAACCCTAGGGGTCAGGAGAATGCTCAGGGTATATGGTTGTGTTTGGTGTTTCCTGATGCTGGTGGAACTAGTGGTGTGGAGTTGGGCTTCCTAGGTCATTTATAATGGGGGTTGTGTGTTCAAAAATTCATTTGATAAACCCATTGCATTAGTGTGACTGATGGAGTTCTTTATTCTTTTTGTTTACATTTTTTGGCTAGTCTAAGGCCTAAGCCAGATGGAGTTCCACTTACTATACTAAGAACACTACCCAGATGAAAAACAACGCAAGTGGAATGGATGTTATTTATTCAACGACCGGAAAAATTTAATTTCATAGTAAAATACTTAAATACACATCCCTCCCTTTTTGGGCATTAATAAAGGGATTAAATTGTACCCACCACATTAATTCTTAAAACTATTAACAAGCACAAAAGAGATAGAGTATGCTATATTTTAAATTTTGATAATTGATTAAATAATAAATAATTAGTTAAAAGTTTACATCCACAATCAAAATATATTTTTATATTTGTCATTATTATTTAAATTAAAGGGGAATTGGGGTGTATTTCATCTAACCCTAAGAGCCAATATAATCTTCCTTCTTACAATTGTAATAATTGTTATGCGATTAAATTATATAAAAATCATGGGTACTCAGGACATAGTCGTATTCCTATCTCTATCTCAAACACCATTCCTAACCCTAACCCTAACCCTATTTATAGTCCTATTCTTGGCCTTGTTCCTACTCTATTCATATGCCTTTTCATAACCTTTTCATATTCCTATTTCAAACCTTGTCTTGCCCCCCTTTGTATCTATCCCCTAACACTACCCTTTCCCCATATGACATAATGAACTTTACATATCTAAGGGAGGGCCAATGTGACATGGATAAATAGAGGAGACCCAGAGTGTATTTCACCTAATCCCAATGTAGGCTAGCGTAATTTGGCCATCTTACAATTGTAATAATTTTTACATGATTAAATTACATAAAATATTGTATTATATTTACTTTTTTATTTTGTGTTATTTACAATTAAATAGTGAACAATTATTTTTTGAAAAAAATCATTTGCACTCAGTACATTGTGGTATTCCTATTTCAGTCTCAAACACCATTCTTTCTCCTAATACCATTCCTCTTTGTAACCCTTACTCCTATTCCTAACCCTATTCATAGTCCTACTCCTGACCTTACTCCTTTCTCCTATTCATATGCCTTTTCATAACCTTGTCATATATATTGCTATTTCTAACCCTGCCCGCCCCCTTTGTATTTGCCCCGTGACACTGCCTTCCCTTGTATGGCACAATGAACTTTACATACTCAGGGGAAGGCCATTGTGACATGCACAAAAAAGGGGAGATGAGGTGTATTTCACCTAATCCCAATCTAGGCTAGTGTAATTTGACGTCTTACAATCATAATAATTTTTACACAATTAAATTATATAAAATTATTGTATTGTATTTACTTTATTATTTTGTGTTATTTACAATTAAATAGTGAACAAATTTATTTTGAAAAAAAGATTATGAGCACTCAGGACATTATCGTATTCCTTTTTCTATTTCGAACACCATTCGTTCTCCTAACACGATTCCTCTTTGTAACTCAATTAACCCTATTCCTATTCTTGACCTTACTCCTACTCTTATTCATATGTCTTTTCATGACCATGTCATATTCCTATTTCTAACCCTGCTCGCTTTGTCCCCCGACATTGCTTTCCCCTATATGGCATAATGAACTTTACATATCCAGGGGAGGACCATTGTGACTTGGACAAATATAAGGGAACCGGGGTGTATTTCACCTAATCCCAGGCTAGTGTAATTTGGCCATCTTACAATTGGAGTTATTTTTACGCGATTAAATTATATAAAAATATTGCATTATATTTTTTATTTTTTTATTTACAATTAAATAGTGAACAATTTTTTTTAGAAAAAGATCATGACCACTTAGCACATAGTTATAATCCTATTTCTATCCCGAACACCATTTTGTTTCCTATCACCATTTCTCTTCATAACCCTTATTCCTAATCCTAACCCTCACCCTAACCCTTTTCATATAGTCATATTTCTATTCAAGCTCCTATTCCCATTCCTAACCCTATTCCTATTTATAACCCTACCACCATTCGTTTACCTAAACCTTGTTCCTAGCTAGTCATAACCCTAACCCTAACCTTCTTATGCTTATTAAAAAACGTGAAGCCATACAAGCTCAGTTCAACCATTTTTTCTTCGACAATCCAAAAATTTGGATTATTGCTTACATTTCATAAGCTAACTTCACACCAGCAATATTTTGATTTCGTAATACATACAATATCGGGTTTATTTATTTAGTACACTGTGCTACCATAATTGTATACGACACAATTTGTGATCCCAAATGCATAATATTTTTCTTTAGACAATTGTGAACAAATTTTGATAAAGTATAATATTAATAATTTGTCATGCATCGAAAAACTTATTTTCAGGTCTATAATCATGTACAAATCAGGTAGACGACATAAGGGTCATTGGAACATTACCTTCATAACTAACTGGGATATCTATTTTAAAACATACCATATACATATGTATTCTATGGTACCTATCGTTCCTTTTTACGTATTTTGCAGCATAAGCACTAGTAAAGTGACAATATATATACTAGTATCATTTTACATATCGTCACACAAATATTGTATCATATTTGTTTATTTGTAATAAATATGCTATAATAATAATAGATTGCGGAGTAGTTTAAAATTAAAACGATATAGAGAGGACATATATAATATTATTGATATTTAAAATAGTAAGGATAAGATAAGGAAAATAAGAATAAAACTAATGATATATTGATAACATGGTAATAAACACAAAAGGTCAGAAATCATGAAATAGGACAATATTGAGATTAACTAAAACAAGAATAATAATAACAGTATGTCCTATGAAAAATTATTTACAATCCTTAATTCGTCAAAGAAATGAATTAGTTAAAGAAAATGACTAGACATACTGATAAGCTCCTATTCTTACTCCTAACCCTATATTTTAGTTAGTATCACCGTACCATTCCTTTTCCAAATCCTTATGCATATTAATAACAATAACAATAACCCTAACTCTAGTCCTTGCCCTAGCCCTATTCTTATTCCTATTCGTATTCCATGATTTGATCCTAATGTCTCTAGTTTGATAACCGTGTCTCTAAAGTTGGACTTACACCTTGCATGGACATTAGTGTATCTTTTCTAACTAATTTTATCGTCATAAATGACTTCATTAGTTTATCTAACCATATCTAAATTAATAAGATGAAATAAATAATTGCCTTAAACTTATTCTTCATAATTTCATTTATAAAATACATTACTGTGTCTAATTGATGGTATAAATTTACCGCACATTTTCTATGCCTTGTTTGTCGAAAATTATGATTTTCAATGTCTTGTGGGTTAAATATTTGATGTGCTATACTTTTGTTTATATAAAATGAATCATGTGTGGTAGTTCCAATATGACACAGACAGTGCTATAGATCCCACCCTCACTGTGTATTACCCTAACCCCAATGTCCATAAGGGAACTACGAGCCAACCGATTACTTTCAAGGCCCTGAGCCCTCGACCAATGCCCCCAACACGGTATCAAACAAGTAACAGAAACAAAGAGTCTCTTTTTAGTTGCTTCAGCAGGCAAAGTGAAAGGGACCTTGTTCTGTATCTGAGGGCTTAATATGCTTTTAACACTCTGACTTGTAGCTCCACTATTTTCACACTTTTCTCACCAGCTAATCTGTTAATATAATTTTTTTCATAGAAATGGATATTTTGGGTGCTCAAGACAAAAAAGAGTGGCATAATATTGATAACTCAATTTTAAATTTAATTACTTTTTATATAAGTTATTAATTTTAGTTATAATTTAAACTAGCACCAACGATATTCAAGTATCTTGAATATGATTGGAATGTATTTATAATAATTATAATAATATTCAAAATCCTAAAATAATATTTCATATAATTTTAGTTATATTAATGTTGATATATCCTATTCCAATTTCTTAATAATATATATGAAAGTAGTGTAATTACGCAATCGAAAGGGAAAACTTGTAAAATTATTGGAAATCTAGAGGTCATCACTTCCTCTACGTGATAGACTGTTAAACGAGGTCGAACAAAAGCCGTCTTTGTAGTTACTGCTTCTAGCTGCATATATGATCCTGACAATGGTATCCTGTATATGGTCTACTTCTAGCAAAGTATAGTAAATAAGTTTTCCACACAGATTCGTATAAACGAAAAAGACAAATTGGCCTATTGAGAAAGTGCGATGTTGCTCAAACAAACATTTAAAAAGCACTACAAGTACTAGGAAAAAATAAATGAAAAAAATCACATCACGATAGAAGTGCCTCATCGCAGAATGAAATATTTTTTATTACAAAAGTTTGTCAATTACATTACTCATAATTTAATTTGCTTATCAAATTCAATTCATAGGGAATCCTGAAACTTAATTGGTACCCCATTTGTAATTTATGTCCCAAATCAATGTGAAATGTAAAATTCACTTACTTTTTTGGGTTACAATCCTCACATAGTTAGCATGATTTAAAAGGAAAAGCTAAAAACAAGTGCAATAATTTTGTGATCGAAAATAAATGAAAATGTATAGCAACTAAAAGTGATTCAAATTATTAATGATTTATATTTACATCATTTGAGTTCATATTAAAAGTATACGCTGTTAGCTCTAGAACCTTTCAGAAAGCCTTATTGTAATATGCTTTGAATGATAACCTAACCAATTTAAGGAAAATATTTTGAAGAACAACTAATGTCTACCTTGAGTTTTTGTAGTAGCAACAGGTTCCTTCGTTAGCATAATATTGTTTCTATAGTGAAAATAATTTCACTTTCCATGTGCAAATACGTTGTATCTCATTTAAAGAGACTGAAACTAAATGAAAGTGAAAATTATGTCATGAAATAATCATATAAATGTCTAACAATTGAAAAAAATCATCAAATACGAGAAACCAATGCATGGATCTTTAGAAAGTAGGACATGACTTTAGAAAGTACACTTGAAGTGAAGATATCTATCCAGCTCTGAAGCATATGCACTCTACAATCTTCAATCATCATGATTGTAATCATAATATCATCTATAAGCATTGATTGAAGCCTAAAATATCAAAGACATTATAAGGAACTGATGTCATACATCAAAAAGCTCACGTTTCAGTGAAACGGTGTACTTCAAAGGAAAATGAAGGAAATTTGGAATTCAAATTTGAAATCAAACCCAGTTACAAACTGGCATGTCATCTCTTCGCTAACTTGGTCAACCACTCTAGCTTCTAGAAGGAAGTGTTTAGTAACCTCATTTAGAAAGTAAAAAATAGTTTCTGAAGGTAGTCTTAAAAACCACTGTTTCACAATGGCTTCTACAATAGCTCTAACACAAGAGGAGCTACTCCTCTAACGCTTTTCCAAGACATAAATAGATGATCAACACATGTCACTTGGAAAACAGATCAAGGCAACGGTCATAAAGGAAGACCATCTATAAATAGAGATGCTAAGCTTTCAAAAGGAGACATCTTGACATTGCACAAGTACTGATACACTGAAAATTTTTCTCATCTTTTTTGTGAAGATTATTACTTCTTGTAATCATTTTTCTCACTTGTAAAAATTTTCTTTCTACATCCTTAATAGATAACACATTCTTCCAAGGAAGAATCACTATAAAGAATTCAAAAAAGTTTTTTCAGATCTGCTATTGTATATTTTATGGAAACTTGAGTGTAAGTTAGTTTGAGTGGCAAACCCAAACACAAACATCTTGTAACCTCGATCCAGGAGTGATTGGTGTGAGATAGCTTGGAGAGCCTAAGGCAAAAACTACTTGCAATGTGATAGTAAAGTGTTCTTGCTAGTCACGATTTAGCTTGGAGAAGCTAGTGAAAGACTACTTGGTTTAGCTTGAAGAGGCTGGTTAAAGACTACTCAGATAGCTTGGAGAGGCTAATACAAGACTACTTGGGTTTCAACTTGGAGAGGCTGGTGAATAACTACTTAGTTTGTGATAGTAGAGTTTGCTACTAGCCACAGTGTAAGAACTTGCACTACAAAAAATTATGTGAATTATGGCGGTGAAATTGGAGTTCTTAAAATCCGCCGCAATATATAGTAAATTATAGTGGTTTTATTGACCGCCACAATTTTGATGAAAATAATGATGGTTATAACCGCCCTAATGTTTTGTAGACATTCTCCTTCATTCACACAAAAGAAAATAGGTTTGGGACTCTCATTCTTCCCTATTCACACAACTAACATAACCCTTCTACGTTATTATGCCTCAATCCCTACTCTTCCTTCATCCTGCTCCTTCTTCCTCCTACATCTGGAGCCATTGCGTCATAACCATTGCGTTGTGTCACCATCGTCATGAACCACGAAAGCCCCTCTCTCCATCTCACAACCTAGCCATGCTTGAGACCTCAATTGCGTTAGCTCGCCTTGCCTCACGAAGGGACCGAGGCCGTCTCGGAATAGTGGTCGCCACAAGCAATGAGGTGGGGTGCTATCATAGGGAGAATCGAAGAAGGGTTGTGCAAGTTGGAGCAATGAAGGTCGATAACTTCGTGATGGCATAACACAGAAGACGGGGGCTGGTGTGACATCATTAGCCATGTTGCAGAGATGGCTAGGCTTTTCACGGCTAAGATGTTGGCTAGTTCAGGGTTGGGTGGTGATTGGGGTTGTCGAGGATGATGGTGGAGGCTGCAACAATGGGAGACTGAGGTGGTTGAGGTACTATGTTTTGGGGATTTTTGTCCCCTCCTTTCTTCAAATTAAAGGCGTGAAAATTGCTCCATTTATGATGAAATTGTTGAGACTTCAAGTTTGAGTCTCAAGCAAACTATATGCATTAAAAATGTTTCACGTCATTAAATAAATGACAAAGTGAAGAATTAAGTAATACAACTCATGAACTTAGTGCTGTAAGGGTTTTGGATTGAGATGTGGTATAGTTTGCTATTGTTATTTCCTTTAAAATTTGGTTGGGTAACTATAATTGTTCTTCCTCATGTCAATTATTGAAATTTTCAAAAAGGAAGGATAGAATAAACCCAAGAAAGATAATAATATTATTGTATTTGATAGTTAGTCACTTCTATGCATGGTTGTATCAATTTTATTTTTAACATGCATTTGTTAAGTCTTTTGCAGCACACTTAGTTCTCATGTAAATATAAAATTTTCTTAACCACAGTGAAGTGTTCTAATGATACATGCATGATACATGAAATTTCAGTGCATAAGGAACACAAATTTAGTAAATTCATGTTTTGAAATCTAATGCTTGCAATGACAACTATGTTCTTCATTTAATTTTACCAAGCAAAGTTGCTCCACTGGTCAATTGATGAAAGTTGAGATGACATGATTGGTGGCCTAGACCAGCAAATCAAAGAAATAAAATAGGTAGATATTAGTACAATACATTGACTGACTGACTTAACCTTTGCATTTGAAGGTCATTATTTGTCAGGTCTCTTGAGTTAGATATCTATCCGTCTTTGTGTTCATGCACCACTTTTCTCTTTGTTTCTATCATGCATGCCTTTGTAAATTTATATTATAAATTTATTCATATTAGACAAAACAATCATTGTTGCTAGGCCTCATGTATGTGGTAAAATTTACAAGTCGTTGAGCTACCAATTAAACGTCCTGAACTCTTTGAAAGTCTTGTAATAGCTCAGCCAAAGGTAGTGTCTCGTTCTAGGATTGTCACTCTACTTTCCATCCTTTTGTCAACATACTTAGCTATGTTTTTCGCTTTCATGGTTGCTTGCACTCTTTGTTTTCCTGTTTGTTGACTCTCTTAACATATCGTAGGGTGTTATACTCTATGGATCACCTAGTCCGGAAAAATTGTTGGCTAGAGTAATAGCACATCATACTGATTGTACAATTATTAGGGTATCTGGTTCTGAAATAGTTCAAAAATACATTAGAGAGGTTCAAGAATGTTCAGGAAATTTTTGTTATGGCCAGGTACATCCTCATGAGCTCTTCCATATTTGATCAATCAATAAGAATAAATACAGTTATGGCTTGTATTGAATTTATTTATAGATCTTATTCTTAGAATTGAGGCTCTACAATTTGGTTTGAGTTTCATTGTCATGTTAATATATGTATGTGTAAGAAATGGTTGCAGTCTTTGAAATGTATTTCTGAGCCTAATCTATTTTAGAGTGAGAAAGTTAATGCTTTTTTATTACCCTCTGCAGTGATTACATGTTCACGCGCTTCTTATTAGAGACTCAAGTGTTGGAAAATCATGCCTTCTTCTTGAGATTTGCTGTAACCTTTCTTTAATGTGAAGCTTTTTTTTTTAACATACTCATCGCTTTGATTCTCAATTTCGGAAAAAGTGCATGTTGTAGTTGCATTTAAGTTTTGTAAAGTCCTTATTAAACATTGTGTCTAATCTAAGTTCACACTTTTCCTTAAAGGGTTTCTTCTAGGTTCATATGGACTAATTGTTATAACCCATCTTGGCACGTGACTGACACGTGAGAAATTCAATTTTCATGTAAGCCTCGTGACGTGTTGCTCTATATGCACAGGAACTTATAAATTGTTCCAAACAAAGTTTTCTTTTTCTACATACAAATCACTTGTTCTTTAAGGTTCAAAACAATCTAAATCATCCAAATAATCAAGTCTGGAGTTTCACAATCTATTTTTCCCAAAGTTGAATTCATAAACAAACCTTTATAAGTAACAAAATCTTATAATACAATCTAGCACAATTAACATATATATGCAAAACCTAAATCATGGTACGGTCCGAGGATCCTCCTCAAGGTATTGGAGTACTCTAAACAAACCAAAATGCGTGCTTCACTCCAAGCTTACCATTGACACTTTACTATGGCTTAGTAGAATTTGCAACAGTTGCTCTATCTGTAAAAATAAGAGAAATGAGAGGGTGAGTTTTGACACCAAAACTCAGTGAGTAAGTCCTCACCTGGAACCCCCTTCATAGGACATCAAAGCACAATGCATAAAATCATAATAACATCGGTAATACAAAAAAAAGTCTTATGCAATCAACTATACATCTATATAGTTATATATTCAAATTATCACTTTGCCAACTCAAAAGCAATTTTCTCAATTCACTTTCATATCTAAAATCATATAAGCTCATAGTGTAATAGCTTCTAGAGAAATAGTAATCTTTGTATAATAACCTCTAGTTACATTTGGGTGTTATGTATTGCCGTCCCCAGTGTACCAGTCAATTCTCTATCCACAAATCTTTAGTCATATTTAGGCATTACGTATCACCGTCCCCAATGTGTCAACAATTTCTGAAATCTCTAGCCTAGGCATACTTGGTACCAAGGTTAACGGATTTATTGCCGTTAACACGGTCTTTTCTCTATTGCTATTGTAAATGAATATGAAAATCCTTAAAACCCTTTTTAGTTCACTGAGCTTTAATCTATTTGATTCAGTCTAACCTTAGCATAACTTGGCTATGAAATTATGCCCAGGGATCACCCTTTGTAGACATTGTGATTTCATACCTCCACAGAATATGTAGCCATTAACTGATTTGAATCACATGAAGATTTGTGCTCTAAAACCCTTTTTATTAATTATCAAAAACACCATTCAACTACCAAGCTCTTTATAACTAGTTTAACCTATAGTTCTAATATTTTCTCTAAACTTCATATCTAGGTATAAAACCATAGCATGAACATAAACCCTTCCAAAATCCATTGAAAGAATCATAAAAACCTCTAACAATCACATATATATCATCAATTCTGCATAAACCCAGTCAACAAACATGGTCCCATGAGTTTTATGAAAAAATATATTTCATGCTATAAAACCGGAGTTCAAAACACATAATCCAACAGAAATCTTCAAATTCTTATATAGTATTTCTCTAAAATCAAGTAGTAAGTCATACTTTCATGAGAATAACTTTAATGCAGAACATAGAGATCACAAGTATGAACCCACTCACCTGGAGGGGTGGAATAACTAGAATCAACACCAACAATACACTAGGAAGCAGGAATGACCTTGATATCTTTAATCTTAGAAGATGAAAAATCCAAGTAAAACTTGAAGAAATTGGAAGAAAATGGAGTTTTTAGGGTGAAAATGGGTTGGAGGCGAGGTTTTTGTTTGAGAGGGGAGAAGGGTGTGAGGCATTCCTGGAATGGTCTGGACCCGAAATGGGGGTTTTTTATAATCATGTTCAGCACTGCAGCACTCACTAGGGAGCATCCAAATCGTATCCTGCACTGCCCTACCTTCCCTCGTTGGCACTCATGAGCGTTGTAGTGCTTAATATTTACATTTCTTAATTTTAAGTTAATCATATTAACTTTAAAAAATAAATGTAAATAAGGAAATACCCCTCTTTGGACTCAAATAAAATATTAGAAAAATCAAAATCCCAACAATTCAAAATCTGATTTTTGGATTTTAGTTCAAATTTGTGAATTCTTATGATTTTTCAAACTTTTGGGCTAAAAACGAAAGGCTTAAAGATTTTGTAAAATTTATTAAAAATTACTCTTTAACTTAATTTTTTCTAGGGAACAATTACCGGGACTTTTGGTCCCAAGAAAGTGATTCTATCATATAGCCCTCCAAGGGCGTGTAGGTCCAAACTTAGTGAAATTCAGGACTTGGAACGACAAATAGGGGTAAATGGCACCTTTCTTGACTTGAAAATTTTTTTTCTAACCCTTTTATTTAAAACTAGGGTATTACATGACTTAGGCCCTGAAGAACTCAAGCAAGATATCAAAGGTAGTAATAATGAACAATCTATCAAGGCTTCATATGCCATTCCTGGACTATTAGAAGCTAAGGTTTGGTTCTGATAGTACCTACATATCCATTGCTAAACATCTTTGCTAATTTGTACTATTGTTTTCAGATGTATTTCTTGATTTTGTTACTTGTTTGAAGGCTTTGGACTTGCATTAATGACAAAATTTTCTTGAATATATGCCTCAAGGTTTCCAATTTCATTGAAGTGATCACATAAATCCTTAATGAAGTTAGTTGAGAGTAGAACATATACATTTATCATTTGTTGTGTTCAATCTTATGTAGACTTATCACTTTTGATCTTGATTCTTATATCATATTCACTCCCTTGATTCCTTTTTTTTTCCTTATCTAGAATTCCTCTATATGGTGAATTTACTTGCCAGAATGTTGTTATGGTTGAGCGGTTTATTGAAGTAGGTCCATATGTATCCAAAAATGTATTTGGCTATTGGCTGGTAATTTTATGAATTAAGAGTATTAACCTGCACCTTCTGATGTCATTTTCAATGTGCTAAAGGATTCTTCTATATCTTTCCAATTCAGATTCCAATTAAATTAGCTTTGTGGTTAGTCAAAAATTAAATAAAGAACAATTTACAGTACAAAAAATTATGTTAATTGTGGTGGTTAAATTAGGGTAGTTCTAATTGTTTAGCTTGATAAAAAGTTGTTCCTACAATATCAATCCCCAATAGGTTCTTTACCTTTATTCCATGGTGGATAGGTGGCGGGGAAGTGCGAGGTTGTTGGGGCCTTCGATCGTCAGCATTAAGAACCACTTCCAGGTAGCTGGTATGTTCTGTTTTTAGTTTTCTTCCTTTGCTTGCCACCTCAAATACAATATATTTCAAATAGGTCAAAATTTCATATATGATGCTTAATCGATTTATTGTGTTTTTCTCGTTATTAGTTTTTTTAAGTTTACTTAATGATGTGTTAAGCTCATAAAGGATTAACTATAGACTCCATTGATTAATCCAAAAGATTAAAATCAGAAGCAATCTTGTTATCATTATGTGGAAAATATTTATCAGTGATTTGGGTGAGTTTATCTCAAGCAAAAAATGTATTCTACTAAATAAAATCTGTATAATCTTGGTATTGTGTATTATGGATGGGCTTCATAATTGGTTAACAACAAGAAGACCATGGCTATTGTTTTTGAGGCTGTAAACTTTTGTCAAAAAGTCGCAATAGTCTAAGGAACTTTTGGTTAATCTTGCTTTGCTCCATGGCAATATGATTTACTAGGAATTATTAGACTTGGGCTGGTTAACAACTCATTTTGAAAGCCAACATCACTTTTATCACTTCCCTTGATAGATTTATCTTTGTCTATTAGATCATTCTTTATTATGCCAACAATTAGACTTTATGGAAAAGATTAATGGTGATTTTTTTCTTCATATTTTGTGTTACCTGTGTTATTAGCTATATTTATCATATTCATCATTGTGGTCTATGTAGATTCCCTCGAGTTATAAAGCACTCTGTATTGGTGTTCACATAGTCTTCTAGTCACTCTTTATTTCTTGTCTTAACTTCTCATTTGAATGTATGAAATGGGAGACCCGTTACTTTTGTGATAAGTTAAATTAGACCTTCCTTAATACCTTTTAATTACTTGTTAAGTCTTGTAGAAAAAATATCTACTTAATGGCCTTTAGGCTTAATGGGGTATTGAGTGATTGTTCAATGATTTGTCTTGTTTTTGTAGGAAAGAGGAAGTATATTATAAAATATGTCCTTCCCTCAGTAGCAAAGAACACTTTCTGCTTAATATCTTTAGGCTTGATGGGGTACTGAGTGACTGTTCAATGACTTGTGTTGTTTTTGAAGGCAAGAAGAAGTGCAATTATTGTAGTAAAGGTTAAAGAATGAGGGGCATACTGATGAGATATCACATGCTATAAGTTGTTTAAGACTTAAGAGTGGATGCCCACATTTCTATCTTTGGTAGTTCACTTGTTCTGAATCATTCATCTTGTCAATGTATTCTAGTATGCAGTACCTTGTTTAGTGTTTTATTCTTTATTCATGCTATTGAGTGATTATATGTCTCCTGCTATTGTTCCATTTGATTAGTATTTGTTTCTTGTATTGATGTGAGGTAGTCATTCATTTTGTAACTATCTCATTGTAACACCCTAAAAAGACCCAACTATGCTTAAGTTCGTATTTGGATTCTATTAGATGTCACTTATGCTTTGCATTTATTTTCTTTTGAAATTAACTTATAAAAATAGTGGATAATTTTTTTCTTTTAAATTACTTTTCAAAAGCTTAAGCCTGTACCAAGAATTGAAATACATAGTGCTTACATAGATGGTACTCAAATTACTTTGCATACTTAATTCAATATAGTGAAATAAAGGACTAAATGTAAAATTACCATTACATAAGCTAAAACCTAACTACTCAATACATAAGTCATACCAGGACATATACCATAGTGATAAGTTCTTAATAAATAACAATATAAATTCTACTACTAGGTATATTTTTAGCATCTACAACATAACTAAACTTGAAGTGCTAATTCTTGGAAGGTCTAAATCTTCACATAATTGCCTCTTTCAACAGCTCTGTTGCTTCAAGTGGACTCGTTTGTCTTTGGTAAACAGAAAGAAACATAGGAGTGAGAAATACAAGATTTCTCAATAGGAGTTCCTACTTGCACTAAATGTGTCATCGTTGTCATCCCAGTCACTTTGGGTTTATTATAAAAAAGTGGACATATAAATGGTTCAATTACTAAATTTTTGCGAACGTAATTAGCCGAAGTGCGGTTACTTTTAACTATTCTTATAACATTAATAGAAATATACATTCAATCATTCATCAATCATGCATCCAAATATATCATATAAAATCACTAATGAGAAATAATAATTTAGGAGATGCATGCATTTCATGATTACTCATCCTCAACATTTATATTATCTTGGGTACCACACCTTTGGGGTCCCTTTTAGCATATTTAGTTTGGGTACCACACCTTCAGGGTCCCATTAGTATATTTCTGAATTACTCACGGGATGAATGCATCAATGCCTTAGACCACCCTAAAAGGGTAATGAGCTTATAGGCCGTCGCCATAACCTTATGGTTTTTTTTTTCCGTTGCCATGATCTCAATAGTTTAGGGGTTAAGCCGTGAGCTTAGCTCAAGTCCACTTTTCCAAACTATCATTGCTACTTTTACAGGCTTTACTTTTATTCTCACTGAGTGAAATCACCAATACCTTAATCCGCTTTTGAGGATTAAGCAGTAAGTTTGATCATTTATTATTTCATTTGAAATATGAATGTATGCACATCATCATACAATCATTAAGAAATCATGGCACAGTCAATCATTTCATATCTCATCACTATATTTTCATATTACTGTATATCACTTCATGCCAAAACAGTAGACATGTCATGTATATCTCATAGTAATCAACAAATAATCTCATATAAGATCTCATATAGATTTCTCATAAATGATTTGTATTAAGCAACCCAAGCTATCAAGTCGAGTCCTAGTGTTCCTAAGGGGTCATGGATGTCTTGATTGGTATGTATAAATTATGAATGTCTTTCTTTATACTCTTTAGCATTCCCTTATTTCATTATTGCATTTCAAAATATTATTAGAGATTCTTTATATATTTTTAGGCTCCCCTATGTTTGAAGATTATTGCAACTTGGATCCTTAAAATCTCTTTGCAAGACTTGAATCTTCTATTTATAGTTCTAACGTCTTTTATAAGAAAATTTGTAACTTTCTGTATACTTATTATTATAGCCTTTTAAATATAGTCCCATATTCTTATCTCATCAACCTTTCTATTCAAGGTAATTTTATTAAAAATACATTTATGGTTATGTCATAGTAGCTTGGTAAATTTACCCTTTCCAACTCTCAGCGCACTATCCTGAAATTTTATTTCTCAATCCATTTTTACGTAGTACAAATCTTTATGCATAGCATACATGGTGTGTTCCTAGATGTTTTAGCTTTCCAACAAAGTTAAAATCAGTCCATGTTCATTTTTTTAGAATGAGTTACACCTATTTTACTACTGCAAGGTCAAATTTAGAGTTTCAAGTCTTAGGCTCTACTTTAGAAATTTATTTCTTAGGCTAGAAAACTCGTTTTCAGGTGATTCTTTTTGGAGAGTATTCTTTGTTAAGTCTAGTTTGTAGCAAAAATAGTTTTATTCCCAAAATCTTCATATTCTATGACTTTCATATTTCAAAGTAGCTACTGCCAGAAATAGCCAAAAATCCAGCACTTATCATTCTCATGTTTGTTGTTACTCCCTTAATACAAGGACCATCTACTATGTTTTTAGGCCATAAATAAGCATGAAACATCATAAAAGAATTTATAACAGAGAAGTGCATATAATGATTCATAAAAATATCTTTCACAAACAACCATTCAAAACTCTTGTCAATAATACAAGCTTGAGGCATTCTAACCATGGACAAGGTTAGAAACCAACGATGCTTGAACAAGTAAAGAAGAAACTCCTACCTCTTATATAACATCTAAAATGAGTCATTCTCTTCTTCCTTGAGCTTGAACAAGATTCCTTGGAGTGGATGACCCTCCTTGTATCTTGACTCTAGAACTTGAGTGCTTAAGAAAATATTTTTCACTAGAGTTAAAGATTGTAACTCTTGTGAAGGCTAATGAAAGTCTAGGCTTATAATTTAAGTGTTTGGATAAAGTTTGGAAAGTAAAGAGAAGTCATTGAAGAGAAGAACATAAGAAGAAATGGTAGAGAAAGAATAAGAAAGAAAGAACACTTAGAGAGTTTCTAAGGCTTGAAGACTAGTAAGAGTATATGTATTTTACAAGAGTTAGAGGATGTAGCTCTTGCAAAGCATGATGAGGTCTCTTTGTGACTTGGAAATAGAATGAATTGAAGAGAGTTTGAAGAGTATTTATACTGGAAGGAAAAAGAATGAAGCACTTAGAGAACTAATGCTTGAAGCATGATTTATGCAAACATTTTGGCCAAACTTTGGGATAAGAAAATGCTCCATGTTTTATGCAAACATGTAGGCCTAATTTTGGGATGAAAATGCTCCATGTTTCATGCAAACATGTTGGCCTAATTTTGGGATGAAAATGCTCCATGTTTTATGAAAAAATGTTGTTGGGCATACATGGTTAGTGAAAATTTTCTAACCTTTAATGCATGTATGCATCATAGATTTACATCATGTAACCTTTTGCTTGAATAGGTGTCTTCAATTTTTAGCATGGAATTATCTATGTAAATGTATATGGTTAAGAATGTACATGATGTATGTGATTAAATTATTGTATTATCATCTTAATCCAATGGTTTAGATTCATTCTTGTTTAAAGACAAGTCTAGGGATTTGTGCAAATGGCATTGTAGTAATTATTAAAGTAGTGACATTGTAGTAATTTCTTTAATCAAGACAAAGGTATTTTTGTAATTAGACAATGACAATGGTATTCTTGTAATTTCATTTATAGAATAAGAGTGTCTTTGTCATTTGTTAAGAAGGCAAGGGTAGTTTGGTAATTTCTTTTACATAGCAAGGGTATTTTCATAATTTTACTAAGTAATGGTATTTTTTGTAATTCTTTGCATCTTTTTCTAGACACACTTGATTATTCTAACATTATTTGTTATTTTTCATGACATTTGTCTAATTTCTATTAGTTTTACTCATTTTGTATCATCAATTAGGATTAATCTTTCAAATCAATTTCTTACTATCTATTTGATTAATGTAATTTACTAATATTGATTAGGGAATTTAACCTTGTAAAATAAATTGCCCTTGTCCAATATATTTAATTTAGGGTTTATGTGTTAATAGTATTTATTGTTGCTTATTCTTGTGTCTTCTAATTATGCTAATGTCATTAATCAATAATAAATTACCAATGTTAACCCTTCCCACTATGGGGCTAAGATCAACAGCCTAGTTGGTAAATCAATTGCTCAAGTTCATCAAGTCAATTAGCCTAGATGAAATTTGGGATGATGCCCAGTGATAAGGCAAGGAGTGATTATCCAAGAAAGCGCGGACAAGGAGCTCCTGGCAAGGCCTATAAGCGGAGGGGTACATGAATGAACCAATTACACACCAGAATGAGAAGGGATCTAAGGCTGCATAGGTATGGGACTAAACGTTGAGGATGACTTATATGAATTGATTCGCACTACATATGCTAACAAAGATGCATCTTCTTTCGGTAGCCCATCATGAAAAAACTCACGGTTAAGTGTGGGTGACCTCCTAGGAAGTTTTCCTAGGAAGCATGTGAGTAAGGACAAAGCATGCTGAAGACCCGTGTTAGTTTGTGAGGACAGTCATTAATCCATAAAGCAGTAGGGGATGTTACACTCATAATTATGTTAGTTTATGATGGAGATAGCTAATGCACTAACACTTCAGTATGCCAAAAACTTATTCCTTGAATATGTTTAAAGACTTTGTACCTATGTGTGTATTCTTAGAGACAAACCATGGTGAGAATTCTAATCTCAACTTAATGGTAGGAAATTGTAATTCTTATTTGTCAATGGAGCAAGACCTTGGTGCATCTATGATTCTGGATTAGATATCTAATCTTCTATAGATTATATAATATTTATTTTATTTTTTAATATATGTTTTTTATCCTAAGAAGTAAGAACCTTACCAATTAGAATTGTTGTGTTGTCTTTAGGATTATGATTTGAGATTTGTGTTATTGTTAAGCTAATTATGTTAATAATCTATTGTTGCTTTGAGATTTAATTAGTAAGCATTACCAGATTGTGCTTGCTAATTGATAGAGTCTTTTTTATTGGTCATTACTTTTTTCAATTTTTGATAATTATTTTAATTTACAAAAAGTAAAGGATTCAGTTTAAAAAGAATGTATTTGAAATTGAAACTGAAAGTGAGGAATTCACATTGTTAGATACTTGGATTGAAAGATTGTTTGAAATTGTGAGAATAAGGACTTCAAAAGGAAGCATGAAGCATGTTATTGGTGTTGTTTTCCTTCAGAATGAGAGTAAAATAAAAAGTTAAGCTTCTCAAGTAAAAGGACTCAAATCTACTAGATAAGGGTGAACACAAATTAGGTAACAACATTGTAAATGGGAAAGGGGCAAACCCTCCCAATTTAAACCCTAGAGGCAAGGTAAATGGGGAGTTTAGGTGCCCTGCAAGAAGGTGATGTTTATGTTTAGAGGGGATAGTTAGAAGACAAAAGTAAATCTAAGATGGAAGGTCCTTGAGTTTAAACAACAAAACTATTGTTTAATGTTAGTAATTGCATCAACAAATACTAATGCTCCTCGACCAAATTCATTGTGCAATGTTTCTGCAGTAGTCATTACTTTAGCTTATTAGGATTTGCAAATTTGATTGCATTAATGAAAGATTTAAGATGAGAAGTGTAGGTACCTTCAAATTTCATTGTTCTAAACTCTGAAGTTATTTCCATTGTCATGTGGAAAGTGATAACACTGAGTTATGATATATTTAATAATTTAAACTGGATAAATTATAATTATTTGTAGTGCTTTCAATTAGTCAATTGTCATATTAGCTACCTTAACCTACCTAACAGCTTTTATGTTTGTGTTTGGTGGCAAGGTTGCAATGGCACGGAAAGTAAAACATAAGTTTGACATGAAGCCCCATGGTGAAAACATTGAAGAGCATGGCTTTGTATTATACCTTTGCTTTATGATTATATTAGTATCTTGTGACTATATTTTACTTGGTGATTCTATGTTTACTTGACTACAATTAAAGATTTAGTCCTAGCAAGAAATTTTTGTAATAGTATTTTGCAAACCTAATCGTGGTTAAATTGACGGAGTTTGTATTTTAGATATCTCATTATCATTGACATAAAGACAAAAGTTCTTAGAACTCATTTTTTCTGAATGCAAACCTGAAGCTAGTGTCTTTTATCTCCAGTGTTTGAAGTTGATCTCAATTTGAGCCTAAGTAAAGAATATGAATAGAATAATTACTTCGTTTTTATATTAAGACTGATGTATCATTATGTATTTAGTTATGTGATTTAACTTAATTTGAAACTTGATCTCTGCTTAACTCCTTTACTTTATCTTTACTAGATTAATATGAAGCTGAAATTAGTTTTATTAAATTATGTGGCATTATTATTAAAATAAAGGAAATATTTTCTTTTATTAATTGGAATGCAAATTATGGCGGTTTCAAACCTCCATCATTAACTTTTTTTTAAAAAAAAAAATTACTGCAAATTATGGGATTCAAAGCTATAATTAATATTTTTTTAAAATTTTGTTGAAACTTGCCAGTTTTAACGCCATAATTTACAATGTACTTTTTAATTTGACTGAAAATTATGGCAGTTTCAAACCGCCATAATTAGCGATATATGAATTGTGCCGTCAAAAAAAGAAACAATCATAATTGAATAGCGATGGTAATTGACAATTTGACTTTGAAAAATGGCAAAAAAATCGCAATAATTTGCAAAATTAACTACTATATAAATTATCTGCTATAATTTACCATTGTTTTTGTAGTATTGTGAAGCACCAAAGACTTTCCAACTTTCTCGATTTGAGAAAGGTTTTATAATGGAACTCAATTGTTGTTGAGGATGAATGTAGTTGGTATGGTTGAACCAGTATAAATATCCTATGTAGTATTCTCTTGTCCTTCGTCGCTCTTTCTTTTACTGTCTTGTGACTAACATTTGGTGTTTTGTGGAAAACTTGATCTTACATACATCTTTGTATATCTTAGTTCAGAAAGCTACTTTCTAACATGGTTTCTGCTGCACTACAAGTACATTACTTGATAGTATTCTATTTAAGTTTTTTTTTTCAGAAAATAGTAAAAGAGGCCATATTGTGTAGAAGACCCACTAGTGCCTAATGCTTTATATTTTGTTATGTATAAGTTTGGACAAAATAGACTAGTTGATTTAGGACTTCATATTTGGAAATAAATGTTGTTTATTTTTCAGACCTATTACCCTAGTATATGCCATGGTATGGATTTTGTAATAAGTAGTTATATTATAATTCAATTTATGTGATGTTAGTTTTGCATTCATTCCCTATTCCGCTATTAAATTTAATATGTAATTGTAGAAGCTAATTTTGATGATCGTCTATGCAAGTGCTATATCCCAATTCTTGCTATAGGCTTAACCTTTTAGAACCCACTGTTATTCTAAGTTAATTTAAAAAGAAAACAAATATAATGCAAAAATAACAACTAATATAATCTGGAGTATTAGGGACTTTCAAGATATTGAAGGGAACGTTTCCTCTCCTTATACTCAACAATGCTTCTACTCCCATCTTTAAAAACCCTATGGACCCTACCACTATCTTTCTCTAAGCGATTTACTCTTCTCCTCCTACCCCACCCTACCCCCTTTCCCCTTCCCTTGGCAACCTGATGCTCCATTTGTTGTTGAGATTTTTAAAGTTTAATAAGTCACCCACAATTCCTTTGAATTAAACCTTTGATGATTGTTTGTTACTAGGACATTAGTGTTTAGAGTTTTCATGTTATTAACTTATCTTTTAGGGTTTATTGTAGTGTAAAAGTTTTTTGTGATTGCATTTTCAGTCATGGAACAATTATGATCAGTGGAAGTAGAAAATTTGCAAGAGTTTCAGCATTAAACACCCAGAAGCCAGGCTTTGAGTGCTAGTGAATTAGTGGATTGCATTTTGTACATTCTAGCAGTAGGAAGCTAGCATTTAAGCACGAGCAATAGACTCTAACTTTACAGTTTGTCATTTTAAGAAAAATAAAAAAAATATGAATATAGATACAGACGGAAACATACAAACATAAAGAAGAGGACATATGGAAGCAATCTTATGCTTGGAAAAAGAGGAGCAACAATTGAGAAAGAAGGGATTGAGGATATCATCACTTAAGGATTTTATCACTTCAAGACTTAGGTTTTATGGCTTCTTCTTCTTTCCCTACTTTTCTGTTGTTCTTGTTATGTGTAGATAAACCCTTTGCTAGGGGTTAGGGTTACGTTGTAATCTAACATGGGTATTTTATGGGTGAATGTTTGAATCTTGTTGTTAGACTGAATTGATTGATGATTGTTTCTTTGATTTCAAATCAAATTATTAATTTTTCTCACCGTTTAATTCTATAATTCATATTTGGATTGGGAAGTTTGGGTATGAATTGGCTCTGGGTTCAATCACCTAGTTTTCAGAATTTAGGAATAATTTTTGGGAATTGTGGATTTATGAATTGTAATTTTCTCTTAGTCCTTCTTGTTGTTAAAACTAACTCATGGAATTTATTGGTTTTGATAGAAGAAGAGTGTCGATTATACCACGGAATTAGGAGTTAGCAAGCTAACATGTAGTCTCAATTTTTCATTCTAGCACAAGTGTTTAAGAATTCACATTTCCTATTAAAGAAGATAAATCAAATTAATTCCCAAACCTCTAGTGTTATTAAAAAATGTTTTACATTGAACTATTTTTGTTGCAGTTGTTAAATTTTTGTTATTTATTTTGAACTTTGTTTTAATTTTTGAGCAACCTTCAATCCAAAAAGATTTAGTATGTATAAATAGAAAATTAATTGGTGAATTGTTGTTCGACAAAACTAATCCTCGTACGATGATACCACTCTCCTCGCATCACTTAAAACGATTTGGGCTACTTGCCAATTTGTTATCACAACCAAACCTTTCCCAACCCTTCCTCTTCTTTGCTCACTATTCCCTATCTGTTTTGAAATTGTCCTATGCCATCAAGACGCGGTGCGTTAATCCAAGTTGGAGCCAATTCTCTTCTCTTCCAGGCACCACGGGTTGTCTCAAGGCCAAGTTGCACATGCATGGAAACCTCACCGCATGGATCGGAGGGTTTTCCTAATTGAAGCGTGACGCAAAAAGTTTCCTTCCACTTATTAATTCTCATAGGGGACGAGCAGTGGGGAATATGATGGTTTTGAAGGAGAGATTCAATTTCAAGGGATGTTGAACAGGAGAGTGGTGCAGGATGAGGTACATGTTAGGAAAAATGTCACGTCCCCTCCTTAAGAACCACCTTAAACGGATAAATAAAATAGGAACACAACCACAGAACAAGAATTTAATGTGGAAAACTCCAAAAAAGAGAAAAATCATGACCGCTATCAAAAGACAACCAGAGAATATCACCATGTGAAAACTATTATAACACACAAACTTCTCTCTTAAATACCTACACCCCCAGGACAACCACACTCTCCAAAGAAAATATCTGAAATGCACCTCACAACACTCAAAGAAAAGAGTATAGAGGAAGAAATAAAAGTCAAATACAAGCTTAAAGTGTTTCTGACTAGTGCAAATTGAAATGGAGAACTTGGGCTCATGCATATAGCCTTAGCAACCCCTTCTATTCTAATCCTTAGCAATGTGGGACTTCTTTCTCAAAACTATTTCAATAAAAAAAAACAATCTCCACCTTGATTGAAATAAACATAACTTCAACTTCTATTGTCAACACCAACAATCTTGCTACCATTGTCAATACCAACAATAATAGTTTAAAGAACTATCATACTCTGCATAAAAATATACTCACTTGGAATTAGACTAGTCGAAGCATTTCACCTTAGCACATGTCGAAATCATGCTGAAAGTTATGGCGCAACTTCCATGTTGGCTTTTCCTGGAAGTTCTTCAGCCATCGACATGACCCCACCATACACCCTGCATCTTAACGCCAACCAATGCCCGTGTGCAAATGTGGATCCTATCGTAACAACTTATCTTTTTCCATAACAGCACGATAATGCCATGAGGATTCACTTCTTATCTTCTAGTAAAGATCATCCTCTCCTCCTAGGAGAGCAACGTTGCAAGCATCAGATTGAGAGTCTCTTTACAACACTGCCACTTGGACAATTTTTCTTTACATACCTAGACTTTTCGCATTTCCAACATGTCACACTCTTTCCACTGTTCCTTTTCCCATAAATGTCACTTCTAGCTACCAACAATAAATTTGATGAAATGATACCCTCATTTTTCATTCTTCTTTCTTCAACAATGACTTTATTGGCAACTTCTTCAAAATTCAGAGTTTCCTTCCCATACATCAAAATAGGCTTGATATGCCCATAGGAAGATAGAAGAGACAATATAAGCCAAAGTGCCTTATCTTCATCATCAATCTTCACTCCAATAGCCTCTAATCCAGAGACAATACCATTGATGGCACTAAGATGGTTTGAGACTTTCATGCTATCATCCATGCGTAGATTATGAAACTTCTCCTTCAACAACAATCGATTTGAGATACCCTTTTCCTAATACAACCCTTCAAGTTTCTCCCAAAGTTCCTTGACTGTCAATATTCCTTCCACATTTGCAAGAAAATTCTTAGCCAAACATAGACGAATTGCACTTGCTGCTCTCAAATCTAGTTTTTCCAAGTTTTTATTATCCATATCGATCATCCCTTTGAATGCCTTGTGCAAACCTAATTGTATCAACACATCCTTGACTTGTATTTGCCACAAGCCAAAACTGATTCTTCCATCAAATTTCTCTATGTCAAACTTTACAACACTTGAAAAGCTTGACATTGTTGCAACAGTATACTGTAATAGTGTAAATCAACTGGAAACCGTGCATCAGGAGGGTTCCCAAGAAAAAGAGGCGGGTCACAATGGACACACTTAAATATCAAGTCTTTCCTTAGCCAGAACCTTTCCAAACTACACTATCAAATATTACACTACCTTCTAGGAACGGCAACCAAGGATGATCTTCAAACACCAGGGAGAAATTCTTTCTCCTGAAAGTTTAGACTAAGTTGCAACCACAAAGCATACTAAGAATAAATCCCACCGAACAAAAGCTCCTGATACCACTTATTGGGAAAATGTCACTTCCCCTCCTTGAGAATCACCCTAAAGAGAAATAAAATAGGAACACAACCACAACACAAGAATTTGACATGAAAAACTCTAAAACGGAGAAAATCACGCCACTGTCAGACGACAACAGAGAATATCACTATGTGAAAATTATTATGACACACAGACTTCTCCCTTAAACACCCACACCCCCAGGTACAACCACACTCTCCAAAGCAAATATCTGAACTACACCTCACAACACTCAAAGAAAAGGTACAGAATGAAGAAATAAAAGTCATATACAAGTTTAAAGCGTTTCCAACTAGTACAAATTGAAATGAGAACTTGGGCTCATATATATAGCCTTGGCAACCCCCTTCTACTCCAATCCTTAGCAATGTGGGACTTCTTTCTGAAAACTTTTTCAATAAAAAAAAAACTAATAGTACATGCTAGTGGCACCGTTGGTCGTGGCACTATCAAAGTCGCAGGTAGTGAGAAGTACGACTTGTGCTCGCTCAGGGTGATAGGTTTGAGACCGTGAAGAAAGCTGTCCCTATTGTGCTTATTTTTTGGAAACCTAATTGAGATTTCTGATCGACCTCCATGTTGTCACGATTAACCTGGGAACGTGATTGACACATGAGGAACTCCATCCCCACATAAGCCTCGTGATTTCTGAGTCTCTCTATATGCATAAAATAACATACTTCTCATTCTGAAATCATAACTTCATCTAAATCTTTATTTAAACTTCATATCTGAACCATAAAACTGAAACACTTGATATATAAAGCTCTAAAACATTTTAATCATACTCTAATAATCAATTTAACTTATGAATTGAATCATAATTTTATCTCTAGCTTGTACGTAACTTTAATTAAACTCTAAAATTTCAAATCCATACTTATGAATAGAAAAGATATATATGACTGTTCAAATATTGAAATTTAATACATAATCTAAAAAACAAGTCATGGCTCGGATTCTACTTATACATCTACCTGGAGCACTCTATTCTAACAAAACTCTAAACTAAGCCTTACTCTAAGTATGATTTACCACTTAGAACAATTGCTACCAAATGGGAGGCTAAACAACATCTACCTAACTATGAGGAGGAAGGAGAGGGTGAGTCAACGAACTCAGGAGTGAGCTCTAACCATCACCACATCACCCACATGGAACATCCAAGAATATATATATATATATATATATATATATATATATATATATATTATATTTATATGCTTATCTTATGGAAAAGATATCTCTGCATTTATAAGTTCATAGAAAGGCATCTCTAAATTCTTATTCTAACGAGAAATCATTTTCCTGACATATACATAACAGCTCTTAAAAGAAATCTAAAAGCATCACTAATATTTGAAAACATAAATAATAGTACTCTAATAGAGAAACAAAGAATCTTGGTTATGCACAAATTATGTGACATAACAAAATCTCTAGTTATATGTCAACCATGGCATAACAAAATCTCAAACTCTTGGGCACCTAACTAGATCTCATTTCTGATTTCTTAACCCTGAGCGCCTGGTATACCAAGATTAACGGAATAATTGCCAACTTACTGTCTATTTTTCTATAGTTACTATCTATTCTCTAAATTATAAAAATACTTATGCTCCACTTAGAAATCATAAAATCTCTAATATATATAAAATCATTTAAATTTAAAAACTCTTGAAACTCTGAAAGCTTTGGAATCATATAACTCTAACAACCTTACTTTAGCATAACTATGACTTGAAATCATACCTAAAGGATCACTCGCTTGCAGGCATTCCCATTTTCAAGCCTAGAATATATATTTCAGTTGTTACAAATTATACCTGAATTCCACACTCTAAGTATGGTAAAAATTGAATTTCCAAAATCTCTTTTCACAACCAACATCTTTTCATAGCTCAATAACTCTAATATCATATTTTGAAATGGAAACGTTTATAATCATAAAATCTCTGACATAATAATAGCATCTCTATTCATGAAACTAAGTCATACTCATTTGACATTCTTGCCAAAATATCTTAACTGATACTCTAAAAATATTTGAAATCTCAAGTCTTGAAGCATAAAGATATCATATATTCTTGCAATAAATCTCTTAGAGTTGGACATAAAACATTTCCATAACATGCAATCTATCAATCATGGTTTCATAGTTTTCCAAAACACATATTTCATGCTATTGTCAAAATCATGCTCTTTGTGTAGCTTGTCATACTAGCAAAATCATATATATATAATCATATCTCTACCCTAAATTCATCTCAAATGTTATGCTTAACAATCATCATGCATAAAACATACTTATAATGACTAAAAATAAGGTCATGAATTTGAACCCACTCACCGTTGGATCAAGATATATGGGCACCACCAACTTGACCTTGAGAGCTTAGAATGACACTAACAATTGCCATCGAGCAACATAGACTTATGATCAAACTCTATTTATCTCCAGACAATCTCTAAAACAACTCTAATAACATTGGGGAGCACCTCCACTTGATAATAATGGAGAAATAATCAAACCCAAATCCAAGATTATGAAGGCATAGAGAGAATGGAGACATAATCTAATAACATATACTCACCTTGAAGCTTGGGAATGATGGATTTGAGAGAAAGAGGGAGGAGAGAGAGGAAGGGTCGCTTCTGCTTCTTTATCCAATTTGGGGGTTTTAAAAGGGATCGGGTCTCAATGACACTGCTATGACCAATATAACGGTCAAGCCTCGCGAGACCCCTAAGCTCATTACTTATGACTACTATAGCAGTCCTTAGACCACCAAACTCATGAAATTTATACCTAGACCGCTATAGCAACCAAATTCCACTTCTACATTGTTTCTCATTTGGCATATGGGCCATCTCAATACTCATTTATTTACATTTTATTTTAAGTTCTCCATTAATTTTAAAACATAAATTTAAATAAGGAAATACCCCCATTTGGATTCAAATAAAATATTACAAAAATCAAAACCCCAACCAATCAAAATCCAAATTTTGGATTTTAGTTCAAATTAGAAAATCTTCAAGATTTTCTAAACTTGTGGGCTAAAACGAAATATTTAAAGGTTTCATAAAAATCATTAAAAATCACTCTTTAACTTGTTTTCCTCTTGGGAACCATTACTGAGATTTTTGATCCAAGAATGTGGCTCTAACATAAAGTCCTCCAAGGAGGTGTAGGATTCAGACTTAGCGAAATTCCGGAAACCAACCTGGGTGGGTCCCTTTGACCCCAAGGCCATATAGAGCTTATCTACTGACACGTGTACACTGGGTATTACAAGTGTGTTCGCTGTTTCAATGTCGGTGGATCTAGTTGTATGATTTGGTCATTTTGAGTTTTGACACATTTGGTTCCTGGATGTCATATTGTTTGATTGGTTTTGTCTAAGTTTTTGTGGTCTGTGCTATTCTTGCTTTGTGATGCTTGTATCTTTTTGGCTATTCAACTACGCGTTCCTGTTTGGTTTGTACTTTTGTGTTGTGCCGTCAATGCATCTTTCTCACAATGAAGGTGATGTTGGTTTAGCACTTGGAAAAGGCACAAATCTCACATCAAAGGGAAAAGTTATGGTGTCAAATTTGGTTGTGTTTCGACTAATTTTTCAATTTGTTTCTCTTATGGAGGTAGCTTTTGTCTCTTATTTGGTTGTGTGTTTGGAAGCTAGTTGGTTAGGCTCTATTTTTTTAGTCTCATTTTTATTTTTACTGTAATTTTGAACACTTATTATTCTATTTATGTAACATAACGGAAAAAACAAAACAAAACAAAAAAGGGGAGGGCAATTTTGTAATTCCTCACACTTCTTTCTTAAAAAAAAAAAACAAAACCCATTCCCCCCTACACACACACACACACTCACCTCACATTCTCTCTCCCTCCCGTCCTTTTCTTCTCCTTCTCGTCCCCTTCTTCTTCTTCCCTTCTTTTTTTTTTTTTTTGTTTGTTTTATTTTTCAACCCACAAACTCTATTGTGATCTTAGTTTGTCATTAAATCTTCATACCCATTTGCTTCCAAGCTTGAGGTAGTCTCCAAACTCAATCTCATTCGTTTTTTTTTCTTTGTTACTCTAGGATATATCCTAAAACTAGTGAGCTCTCAAAAATGGTGAATAGATATATGTTTGATATTTTAAATATAAATCTAGTGAGTTAGAAGCTCTAAAATTAATAGGTTGTAGTGGGTAGTGTCAAGACTTGATTTTTCTCTAATCCTTAGGAACCCTAGGTTCCATAAATTGGGGGTTTTGTTCAATGGGCTCTCTAATTGATAAATTGTCTTGAAATAAATTATTTAAACGTGTCAAAATGCTTATGTTTGCTAGATTCTGTTGACGTGGAGCGAGCTACTCCCTCCTGAAGCCTCAGGGAGAGGCCTAGTTGATCCCTTTGTACTGTGAGTGACTATTTACATAGTGGTGGTGTTTTAAATTATTTTTATGGTAGAAACTAATTTGGTATATTTGAAAAAAATTTCATTATGAGCTATTTGGATTATTTGGTTAGTTCGGTTAGTTGATTTTTATCAAATATGATAGTTGTTAAATGACTTGATGATTTGATTGAAATTATTGGTAGCTCCCCTTGTTAATTTTATATTGTCATGATCTTTGTTATGTGTTATTTCGATGTGCATTGGAAGAGTTATGACGTTTGATACTTGCAAAGTTAGATTTATATGAAAAAGATTGAATTTTTCATTTGCAAATTGTGTTGGATAAAAATTTATTTAAAAAAACCATGATGGGTTCTAAGAAAGAATTTCCGCTTGCCATAGCGAAGAAAAGTAATGGCAATACCGCTAGCCCAGCGAAGAGATAACGCATTACCACTCGCCATAGCGAAGAGATATAATGGCAATACCGCTCGCCATAGCGAAGAGATATAATGGCATTACCGCTTGCCGTAGCGAAGAGATGTAACGGCCTATGTGCACATAGTTCCTCTTAGGGAGATAAAGTTTGAAAGAACCTTATTTGAGAAATAATAAACTTTGTTGACGGGTTGAGATTATCCCCAAATAAGATTTATGCTTTTTATGTAACCCTCATGAGTATTTAAGTATTTGATGATGAAGTAGATTTTATGTGAGAATAAGGAATAGGAGAAAAAAAATTGAGGAAATGTGTTTAATAATTTATCTTTTTGAGATTTACTTAGAAATAAAATTTCAAAGAGTATTTATTTTCAAACTATGGAAGAAATAGAGGAAGTGTGTACTAATATAATTTTATTATTGACTTTTGAAGATGTGTATGATTTATAGCCTATCTCGTTTTATAATACTTGCTCGTGCATTTATCGTTTCTCCTTCTTGTCCACTTTGTTTATAGTCCTCACTTGGTCTTGCTGACTCACCCCTCCCTTTTTTTCCAGGTTTTCAGGTTGTCCAGCAGGCTTTAGGATTGCTATTTTCCTAGGAAATTCTTTTTGGTATGCCTCTGTTAGTTTGAGGCTTTTTGGCTATTGACTCCATATTTTGCACTATAGGACATAGGTTGGGTATTTTGATTATGTGTATGACTAAGAGTTTAAGCATGATTATTTTGTATAACTGAAAATACTGAATATACTGGCTTTGAAATTGGATTATGTCATTGTTCTGGATAAAGGTTAAACTTGATATGTGGATTATTCAATTTTTAGGGAGGTGCTGCGGATTTCTGGAGCCAACTTATTAAGTTGTAATTTATTTTAGTGAGATCACATTTTTAGGCTTGCTGTGGCTGGCACATTGCCTCATGCGCCCGCACTGGAAGATTGGGTCGTGACAATTTAGCTTCTCTATTTGAGAGTTAATTAAGTGCATCTTAATTACCGAGAAAGGAGTCACACTACTGGAGAAGCTAAGTTACGTTGAAGCGTCATCCATCAATTATCTTTCTTCATTGGAATTGAGGTGGAATGAGATTCGTTCCCTTATGATCGATGTAAACAAGCAGGAATGTAACTTTGATCACTTTCTTTTCTTCTCTCTCACTTTCTTCTTACTAATTCTGATCCGTTTTGTTAATGGAAAAAGATCCAAGCACATCGATAGATGATCAAAGTTATAACAGCTTAGTGATACTCGTAGTCTCATTATCAAGCATTGATTTCTCAGAAAAGTTTTCACACAAAAGGATGTCACCGTATTGAATGATAAATATATAGAAACCATTACTTTCTTCCTAAATTCAAATATTGATCATTTCCTTGAAGAAAGAAGGAAACGAATCTGTGAAAAGCTATGTCAAAAAGAAAACAGAAAATACCTGCGTTGTAACCTGTAAGGACACGTTTACTGGGCCCTACCAAAAAGTACACGTTTTCTGGGGCCATATTATTGATATGGCCTCCAATGGGACCAATAATTCCATATTTATTCTTTCTTTAATTTCCAGTTTCCTGGTTGTTGCTTCATTGATTTGTCACGAATCATTTCATCTCAGCAAATCAACACAACGAAACAACCATCTCAGTAGCAAAAGCACTAGTTTTGTGGGTACGTACGTAAAATCACACATGGAGCAGCTCCAACAAGAGCGTGTTAAGCAAATTACTACGAGGAAAAATATACCTATTGTAAATACATACAGGTGATACTAAACTATTACTTCAATATTGATTATCTACTCAATTAATTTTGGAGGTATCAATTCAATTTATTAAAGTCCTACGACGAAATGTGATAAATAATGTTGTCCAAGTGCGTACCAGGCTATATTTTGTTGCCTAAAACTAATGATTTGTATATATAATTGGCCCCACTGGTAATATTATTAAGGAAAAATTACAGTTCAGCCTCTTAAATTATATGTAATGTAAAATTTAATTTCTAAACTTTAAAAGTATACGAATCGACTACCTCAACATTAAGAAATATGCATTTTAGTAAAAGTAAGCTTATTATAAATGCCCTCTAAATTTTTAAACATGTGTAAATTAATTCTTTGAATTTTCCTAAATCTACAATCTGATGCTCTAAAATCTATTAAATTTATGATATTTTTATTAATAATTGATGAAAAAATTAGTGGAAGGCTAAATTGCATATTCAAAAAAGTTTAGGAGGTTAAATTGTACATTTTTAAAGTTTTGAGTTTAAAATATATATGATCTATAATTTAGGGAATATAGTGCAATTTTCTGTGCTCATATAAAGTGACTTCTGCGAAAAAGCAATGTCTATATTTCATGTGTATATTTATCTCACATTTCAAATTAAATAATAATAATAAAATTTAATCTCAAGCTTCTGTTATCAATTTGCGGGATAAAAAAAAAGCGCGTGCTAAATCCAAATGTTTTTTTTGCCTAAAACAAGTCTAGTATAATTACAAAAAAGATTATTTTTTAAAAAATATATGTTTATAACTGTTTTAGATGGGACCTGGCGATCTTGTCCCGAAAAATGAAATAAACTTGCCGAGGATCAAGAAACTTCGCTCAGAAACAATGACCCGATATGATGCTTCGAAACACAAGAAAGAATAAGTTACTTATTAAAAGTTTAGCCAATTTTTCAAGAAAAGAATAGAATAAAAATTCCATTCACAATACTACATGTGGGTCCATTCAAATGAGTGATTTCATACCCAGCTGATTGTAACGATCCATTCACTGTGGCACTCTAGTACTATAAATAAATTCCTTCGCCTTCTACCATCCCAATATCACAATTTCACAATCAACCAAACCCTCACTTAAAACAAGGTAGAACAGAAGATCTATGCAGTTTTATATGTGCAATTGCAAATAAGGCCTGGAAGTGCAAGCGACTCCACTATGGATGTAGCCGCAGGTTCAACTGGTTTGAAAAACATTTCCTCTCCCATTCCCTACCTCTTTGGTGGCATAGCTGCCATGCTTGCAATGGTAGCAGTAGCATTACTCATTCTAGCTTGTTCTTATCAACAACATCCCTCATCTACCTCGCCTGCCAAGACAGTGGAAATGGAAGTAGAATCAGAGCCTAAGATTGTTGTCATTATGGCTGGAGATAGCACCCCCACATACTTGGCCAAACCTGTGTCATCCGCATGCCATACTGAAAATAGTTTAGAAGCATCCCATGATTAGAACCCTAGAGACACAACAACGAGTGAATAACAACTAATCCTTATTCCGCTATATAAGATCGACTACATGAATTAGACAACATCATAATATTCGGTCATATATGATATATCATGTTTACAGGGTCAGTTGCTAAACACAAGGAAAAATTGGGGTAAATATTTTTTATCTTCCTCTTTAATATGCTTTTCTTGTCTCGTCCATATTCATAGGTACGTTCTTGTACTTCAAAATAAGTTGATTTGCCATATGTAAATTGAAGAGTATATATAAATGACAGATTTTAGACATTGCGTTTACCTTCTTTTCTCTCTTGGCTTTCTCTCTCTTTTATGTTATTAATCCAGTCAGCATACTATTCTTCATCCATGTTATTATTCAAAAAAGTTAGTTTCAAGCTCTAAGTTGAAACTTGAAACAAGTCAAACAACAAGATTATATACTAACATAAGGCTTTCCCAATATATATATTATATATATAAGCATCAACATCAAGAGGATGGTCACAGTTGGCGGGTTCTAATCAACCCCCGGAACTAAAGAAATAAAAATCAGTGAAGTCAATCAAGCTTGAGAGCTTTATAACAGTATCATTTTATCTTAGCCATGACTTCATCAAATGTCACCTCAACCAAAAGCAAGCCAAGACGCACATTGTCATTGAAAGTTGTTAGGTGCAACCCAAGTATAATAAACATTTTATGAATGTGAATGGATGTGCATCTAAATTTATGAAGAGTAACGGATAAATAAAGCACATGAATAGTACTTCACATTAGGACTCACTTATCACTATTCACACTAACAAAAATAAATCAAGAGAACTGCACATCAAATTTTAACATAGAAAACCCTCTTATAATTTTGAGAGAAAAATTTGCTAAACTCTAAAATATTCCACTATATTTAAAGAGTAATTATAATATAATATATATCCAGGAAGACTTTCTTCTCCTATAGTTTGTAGTATTACAAAAACTTAGAGAATGTATCCCAAAGCCCTAATGTATGCACACACTACACTATTGAATTTTTCTTATACACATTTTCTTTTTTCTCTCATTACAAGAAGCTAACACTGCTTCTTCTAAATGCTTGAAACGATTCAGTTAGGATGCTTCAAATGGTTGCAGCCTTGCTTATTTATAGGCTTAGGTCATTGTGCAATAATGCACAACAACTCCCCAACCATATTTTCAGCTTTAGGTGGAGGGAGGAAAATTTTCTTCCTCCTGTTTTGATGTGGCAAAAGCAAGCCACTATTTTTGACAATTCTCCACCTTGGCTTGCATTTTGCAACAGCCTTCAACCTCTGGAAATATTGAACAAGTCTATGCAATGCTTAAACTTATCAATCGACAATGGTTTTGTCACAATGTCTACTGGGTTTCAGCTATGGCTATCTTCTTAACTTAGGAGGATCATTGTTGATACCTTATCTAACAAAATGAAGTCTAACATTAATGTGCTTTGTCCTTTCATTAAATTTTTAGCCAAATGAATGGCACTTTGACTATCACAGTGTACAATCATACATGTTGATTCAACCCAAAACTATCCAAAAGACCATGCACCTAAATGCTCTTTAACATCCTCAATGTCATATACCCAACTTCAATAGTTGACAATGCCACTATAGATTGCAATGTCACATTCTAGCTAATAGTACATCCAAAGGCTATAAAGATATAGCTGGTTAATGACCTCCTTTTATCCAAGTCGCTTACATAATTAGAATCTACATATCCGACAACTGCATAATTTTTCTAACCTTCAAACACCAAACAGACATAGCTGGAACCTCTCAGGTACCACATGATCCATTTCAACTTCCTAGTGTGTCTTTCCAGGTTTGCTCATAAATCTGCTTACCACACTTACTACATGTGAAAGATCTGTTTAGTACACACCATGGCATACATGAGACTACCAACTATACTAGAGGTATATGAGACATATGCTTCACCTCCTCCTATTTCTTAGACATTCCTTCAAGATAGCTTAAAATTTGTAGCTAACAGAGTGCCAAATGGTTTCGACTGATCCATATTGAAGCATTGTAGCACTTTCATAGTGTAATTTTGTTTGTCAAACACAACCCCACTATGCCTCCCCCTATGAATCTCCATTTCAAGAATTTTCCTTGCTACACCCAAGTCCTTCATCTCGAACTCTTTTCCCAATTGAGTTTTCAACATACTAATTTCAACCTTGTTGTGAGCTCAATTAGCATATCATCTACATACAACAATAGATAAATCTGTGAACCATCTGGAAGCTCCTTAGAGTATATACAATTCATATTGGTTTCTACTATATCCAGGACCAATCATAAATGCATCAAAACTTTTGTACCATTGCCTTGGGACGTTTCAAGCCGTACAATGACTTCTTCAATAGGCAAACATGATCTTCCTTACGGGATTATGAACTCCTCGTTTGACTCATGTAGACCCGCTCCTCTTGCTCACCATGTAAAAATTCCTCTTCACATCAAGCCGTTCTAGCTCCAAGTAAAACCTACTCACAATAGCTAATAGGATTCGAATAGAGCTATGCTTTACCACAGGAGAGAATACTTCATGGAAGTCAACACCCTCCTTCTAAGTATAACCATTTGCTACCAGCTTCGCCTTGAACCTTGGGGTTCAATGCGAGGGATTCCTTCTTTCCTTTGTAAACCCATTTGTAGCCATCTACTCTTTTCCCTTTTGGAAGTTGTACCATCTTTCACATCTGATTTTTTTGAAGAGACTCAATCTCCTCATTCATTGCTATCAACCATTACTTCGACTCCTTACTTTCTATTGCATCATAGTAGGTACATAGTTCATCTCCAATTGCACCATCCGCCATAGCCAAGGCAAAGGCTATAGGATCTATATCTAATGAGTCAAGTGCACATGCAGGAGAATTCAATATAATAGAATTCAAATATATTCTTAGTTTTTGAATTTCTCGCCTTTCTCTGAATAGCAATACTATATGGTAATAGCAATACTTGGATGGTTCTACTTCTCTGTTTGTTCATGAGTCTCCTCATAGTCAGGTTCATCTTGTTGTTCTACTTCAGTGTCAGCAATCCCTTAAGCAATTGGCTAATCTATTGCATCTATTTTTTGCTTCACCTTCCCACAGTCAATCTTCAGCTTCCACCCCTTCTTAGCACCATGATTCGTTTCTACCTCATCTAAGTTAGACTCCTTTTTCTTATTTAGCATTGTCGCCTTGTCAAAAGTGACATCTCTGCTCACAATGATTTTGGGTGAACTTGCTTTGTACACCACAGTCTGTAGCCTTTCACCTCGTGCATACCCTAGAAATATACACCTTCTTGCCCTCACCTCAAGTTTACCATCACTCACATGGGCATATGCAGGACAACCAAATATCTTCAAATCAGAATAGCTTATGGGGTTGATCGGACCATACCTCTTATGGAATCTTCAGATCAATAACAGTTGATGGAGATCTGTTTTCCAGTATACAGCTGTATTGATGGCCTAAAATGATTTGGGAAGTGAGCATTGATTTGCATGCATCTTGCATGCTCTAAGTGTCTGTTCATCCGTTTATAACTCCATTTTGTGTGGTGTTCCTATAGGATAGTGCCTCACTATACCAGCATTTCCATAGAACTCCACAAATTCTTTGCTACAAAATTTTTCGCCATTGTCAGTTTTACCTCTGACTGACCACCCAATTTGCTTATCGACCATGGCCTTCCATTGCTTGAATTTGTCAAACACCTCTTTTTTTCTTCAAGAAATAAATCCAGACTTTCCTAATAATCATCTATTAAAGTAAGAAATAACGAGCTCCACCTAAGAGTTAACAGGGTTGAACCCCAAACATCCAAGTGGACATACTCCAATATTTCCTTGCTGTGTTTGCCAAATTAAACTTCACCCATTTCTACTTTCCAAATACAGTTTTCATAGAAACCAAGTTTGCAATTCTTCAAGCCTTTCAATAGGTCTACAAGTATGGTCATTCCTTTCTCACTCATATGACCAAGCGCATGTGCCACAATTGTATAGCATCATCATTTCTTTCAGAGGATAGAATAATAGAGTTTCAATTGTGCTTCCCAATAAATAGATCCCACCTTAGCTTTCCTTTCAATACCACCATTGAGCCTTTGTTCACCTTCAAGAAACCACCTTCTCTTATGAACTTGTCCCGATTATCTAGGACACTTAACAAATCAAGTTTCTACCTAGTTCCTGTACATGCCATGCTTGAAATGGCCTTTTAGTACCATCATCCAAATTTACTTGCACATCTCCTTCACCTACAATCGAAATTATTCTATTATCTCTCAATCTAAATTTTCCCTACCATTTTTTATAAGATGAGAAAAAGTTTCAATTATGTGTCATGTGAAAAGATGTGCCAGAATCCAGGATCCGCTCATTTCCTTGTTTTCCTGTGAATACTATCAAGGCCGAACCAACATCAACATCACTATCATTAACTTTCAATTTTTATGTTGGCAGAATCTTATTTCTCCTTTCTCTTGCAATTTCTTCTAATATGTCCCATCTGTGACAATGAAAGCTTCACTTGTGCTTTTCTAACTTTGATCTTCTCTTACTCTTGCTTCCATTCTCTTTCTTGACTACGTTCTCTCGTCACAACTCATTGCAAGCTTTCACTAGTTCCAGATATAACTTCTAATGCTCCTTTATCATCAATGATTCTTTGAAATTTTTGACTGAGATATTGGATCTACCATAAAGTATGGAGTCACAGAAATTATCATAAGATGAAGGTAGTAAAGTCAACAACATCATAGCTTGATCTATATTTTCTACTTTAATTCCAGCGTTCCAACATGGAAGTCATCTGTTGAAGTCGTCTATATGCTCCTGCATTGATTTTCCTCCTGAATATTTGAACATGTACATTCGCTTCATCTGATAAAGCTTGTTGAAAGATCTTTATGGAATATTTCTCTTCCAAGGCCTTCCATAGTGAATCAGCGATCTTTTCTCCCATGACTTCTCAGAACATTGTCCGCAAGGCTCAACTGGATTGTACTTGTTTTGACCATCATCTCCTCCTTCATGTCATTAGGTAATAATCGGAAATTTCTCTTTGCCATCCAATCCCTTTGCAAGACCTTACTGACTTAGCAATGCCTAGTTTCAGCTTCCATAGTTTGAAATTGTTGGATCCATTAAATTTCTCCACTTCAAATTTTGGCAAGAAATCTTGGATCTAAACCAAGTGGCTCAATACCACTTTTTAGGAAATATCAAAGTTAGGTAAACCCCAAGTGTAATAAACACTTTATAGATGTGAGCGAAGCGCACCCAAATTTATGGAGAATAACGGATAAATAAAGCACATGAATAGTACTTCAGTGGGACCCACTTATCACTATCAACAAAAATAAATCAAGAGAACTGGACACCAAATTTTAACATGGAAAACACTCCTGTAAATTTGAGGAAAAAACCATGGGTCAAACCCTTAAAATATTCCACTATATTTAAAATGTAATTATAATATAGTATATCCCCAGTGAGACCTGCTTCTACTACGTTCGTATTATAGAGGCCTAGAGAATGTATCCCAAAACCCCATGTATACACACACTACACTCTTGAATTTTTCTTACACATACTCTCTATTTTCTCTCACTACAAGAAGCTAACATTGCTTCTTCTAAATGCTAGAACTGCTTTAGCCGGATGCTTCAAATGGTTGTAGCCTCGCTTCTTTATAGAGGCTTAGGAGTCACGTGCATAAATGAACAACAACTCCCTAACCATATTGTTAGCTTTCTGAGAGAGGAAATTTTTCTTCCTCATGTTTTTTACTATGGCAAGAGCAAGTAACTATTTATGACAGAAGGAAGAAGATAAAGTAGGTTGCAATAGTGCATCTAAATATGATTTAATTATTCCGAACATCTCATTGGATAAAATGTTCCTAATTTCTATACATGATCAATGTAATAGTTCACGATGTAGTCTTAAGCTTACTTGTTAGCATGTATAAATGAAAAAATTTTATTTTTATGTCTTCAAGACAATTTTTTTTTGTTTCTCACTTAATTAACAATAAAATAAAATATAAAGGAATTATAATAATTATTTTTGTTGTTGTAGAGGATAAGCTAGTGTTTAGGCTAAGAATGGAATTTATCTTTTCTTCCAGCGGAGGGTTTTTATATGTCATGGTTGTTCATGGTCAAATGGAGGGTTATGATCGAAGCACACGTAAGGGAATTTAATGATCATATATCACGAGGAATTTTTTTTTTAATTAGAGAAACTAAACTTTCAAAAGAGAGTAGCAAAATATCGCCATACCCAAAACTAGACAGCAAGTATAAAGATATACCTTACAAATACAAGACTACCAAAAAGGATCGATATCAGAAAAACACCTTCAAAAGCATTCGATATCCCAAGAAACAAAAGGAACCAAACAACCCCTAACCCAAAACCCACCCCAATATTAGAGAGACACCAAAACACAAAGAACTTCAATCTGGATAAACTAAGACTCTTCCCAAAATTCCATGCTTCCAGGACCTCACAACGCTCGAGGGGATCATCAATGGAATTAGCCCCAAATACATCCCTAGGCACGAGCTAGGGATCACATAGAACTAGATTAGGAGCTGTTAGTTTCATGCCATTCTTGGGATAAATAGACTTCTTAATTTTACTTTTCCCCTTTAATGATTTCCTTTTTTTTCTTTTCTTAATTGTAGCAACAATTTTCTACTTAAGAACAAAATGAGATAAGTCAACCACAATATCTCACCCCAAACAAATTAAATCTCTCTAGCTGAAAAAATAACATCTCGTTTAAGAAGCTTGAAAGGACCATCACAATGCTCCACAACAACAAGTGGACCAATAGGGCATCAACACCTTTAAGTTCCCAATAGCGAGAAGAAGAGGTGAAGCTTTTTAGTACCATTACATACATGGACATTACCAAGCGATGGGATTAGAACTCAACATGATCAAGGCAGGGATAATGGTCATGATGGCAATAACACCCAACTTTTAACCTATATGCTCAAGCCGCATTTCAGTTAATTATTAATTGTTACACCTTTGTCTCAGAACTTAACTTATTCTTCTTTAAAATATAAGTAATAAAAATATGACTTTCTTTGTTTTAACTTTAAAGCCAAAATGAGAACCACGTGTGCGCATAGATACTAGTCAATAAATGCATAATAATAGCAATTGTATAAACCTCATCATAATATCTATGTAAACCATAGCATAACATCACACAAACTAGATAAACATATCATAACCATAACATAATAGTGACATCCTATAAACATAAAGGACATCCTAAGATACTAAGCTCATCATTAAAGGTTGAACATACAATAGTCTAAAGCTAAACACAATTATAGCATAACTAAACCAATCACCAATACATATCCATAAAAAGACCAGGCTATGAATGGATATAAGGGATATGACAACTTTAAAGCTAATGCACAAAGGAAAGCTATCTCCATGCTTCCGCTTATTCTCTGACCAATCCAGCACAACTCCCATGTTTATGTTGAAGGAAGACCGCGAACAACGCAATCATCCTTGTTCTGAGATGACATGGAAGAAAGAAGAGGATGAAAAACTTATTCAAGATTCTCAATAAGGTTTCTCAACTCTAACACAAGTGTCATTGTTATCATCCCTAGCCACTTTGGTTTTCATTATGAAATAGATACACATGCTTCAGTTTTAAACTTCTCAAAACTATTTATCCAAATTGGTGCCTTTTAGCATAGGTCTTAATGTCATAAATGCAATAGTTATCTCATGTATACATGGCAATGCCTCAAGTCCATAAATAACACATGTAAATAACATAAGCATACTCACAACATGAGTTTGTAGCATTCAAATCTAAAAACACAAGATAAGGCTAAGTACAAACACGAGATAAGCTAAAGAACTAAAGTTATCTAGCACATAAAACACATGATTAAGCACACCAATGAGCAATAACATAATACATATCTCTACTTTACTTTCTTTGGTGACTTGACATTCAAATTATGTGATTGAGTGGCAAGTAAATGCATGATAGGACAAGCATGATGAGTCATATATTATTTAACATGCATGGGAGGAGAGAATCCATGATACTTTACTTTTTCATAATTAAATCTAAGTTTTTTTCTTAATAACCACCCTCTTACATAACTATCTTGAATAAACCATCTCACCTTCCCCATGTGATTTTACAATAACCACCAAAATTTCACCTTTCCAATCGCCTAGGGTGAATTTAACCTAACTAGCCGTCATCGAATTTAATATGGGGCAATATAGAAGAAAAACATCACTTTATTGCCTTAACTTAACTTTCTTATCATGAGGATGAAACTTCCTTGGATCGCCTTATGCCAAGCTCTGCCCGTTATGGAGTGGGTCATTTCAAGTATCTAATGTCACCTTTATCATTAGCATGTCATTTAAAGCCAAACATAAGCATTTATCATCATCATGACTTAACATTTAACATTTTCATACTCATAACTCCATAATTTCTCTAAGTCCACAAATTTGATGAAAATCCAGAGCACAACGGCCAGGTACGGAGTTTCCCTAAATTTGCTTCATATTCATTTCATATGAATCATGCATCTCAAACATCCATATATATAATCAATAAATGCCACAATTATCATTTCATTGATCACATAAGCATGCATTTTACATTTGCATATATCCAGAAGCATGTTATCATCAATATCTCATTGAAAAGTAAATATGCTCAAACCCAGTTGCCGAAAATCAAGGACCGGACTTAGCTAATGCACATGCTATGCTCAACAGAATATATACAATGTAAAA
>JAMLFY010000010.1:11131508-11218655 GCA_030441495.1 Dalbergia oliveri
AAACATGTATGAAAGGTTGAAACTTTTTCTCCTATGGGAGTAGAGACTAACAGATCAAAAGACAAATAAGATAAGGACAATTTTTACTTCTTCACACAGTCAATAGATATAAAGGAATGTGTAGCTCCTAAGTCAAATGATGCAATTAAGGGATAATTTTTTATGAAACATGTACCTTTGATCATATTAGGAGAACGAGTTGCTTTTCTCCATTAAGAGTAAATACTCTCCCTTTAGTTTGTGGTCTTGGTGTAAAATTGTTCAATGGTTTCCCATTGGAGCAGTCCTTAACATAGTGTCCTGGCTTTCTATATCGGTAGCAAACATTTTGTCCAAAAAGGCAAGGTCTGGATCCATGAGATTTTCCACACTTATTGCACGTAGGTAAAGGTTCACTAGTTGGAAATTGTTTCCCTTTCTTAGTTCACTCCACTTTAAAATTGTTTTTCTTTTGAGCCTCCATTACCCTATTTCTTTTGAGAAAATTTTGTCTTTCTTTTTCAAATTCTAGATCTCGATAGCTCTTTTCAGCTATCCTACATTTATTGACTAGAGTGGTATAGTCATTAATCTCTAGGGTGGATATCTTATCTCTAATTTTAGGCCTTAGACCTAACTCAAATTTTGTTGCCTTCCAATGCCCATCTTGGGTTACTTTTCAATAAGAAGGAAATTTGGAAAACTCATCAAACTTAGCCACATCCTGACCTATGGTCATATTCCCTTGCTTGAGTTTGTATAAACTTAGCTTCTTTCTCATCCTTAACATTATCAGGGAAATATTTATAAAAAAAAGTGGTTAAGAATACCTCCCAAGTAACTTCAAGTCCTACTAGATTCTAACAAAGTTTTGCACCCCTCCACCAATGTTTTGCTTCCCCTTCTAACATATAAGTGGCAAAGATCACCTTTTGTGTGTCGGTAAACCTTAGAACAACAAAAATTTTACCTAGTTGCATGACCCATTTTTCGGCCAAACTGGGTCATACTCCCCATGGAATGAAGGTGGTGAAGCTTTCCTAAATTCTATAGCCCTTGATAATTGTGATTTCTCACAAGTCCTTCCCCAACAAAGTTTCCACTATTTTCACTATGGTTATTATTTCTATGTTGAGTTTCTTGCATTTGTTGAAAAATAATTTTATTTGAATTCTCTAGGCTTTGACGGCTTCAGCCAGACTCATCATGGTTCCCATCATCCCGAGAGTGGCATTTGGTGCACTTTGATCTTATGGGATTCCTTGATCTCTTGATGCCATATAGTCCTACAAGTGCATAAACAAAACAATATTGAGTTGATCAGGCTTAATATTGTATACTTAGTGCATTGAGAGTACTATAAGGCATGCAGGAGAAACTAAGGACATGACATGCAAATAAAAGGGATTAATCCTGCATATAGTTTTTAATAATAGCCAAAAAATGGCACTCTAGATACCAAAACTATAACACCCGTTCATATGGTAACTAATAATATGAATTTACATATAAAGCACAATGGTTGACATTAAGCAAAAGGATTACAAGCATAAAGTTTTACTATGACAACTTAATGTCATTAAGTACAAATTAAATGTTTATAAAATTTACAACATAAAGTCACACATTAATTAAACATAAGCCATAAGTTTCTAGCAGTTGCCTTCCATTCGATGTTACTTGGCTAATCTGAAACCACAGAAATAAAAATAAAGGAAAATGAGAATATAAAAATTTTCAATAGAAAATGAATGGTTTTAAAATATTTGAACTATGGTTGGTTTAGACTCTACTGCATGGAAAATACAGGGACTAAGTAATGTTATATGAATATAATCAGTTATCATATTATAAATAAAATATGTCATGTAGAACCTGTCATGCATAGAACATGTCATGTATATCTTATCAAGATTATGATTTCTTTACGTTAGTTATTCTTTCATTCATTCGCTTGTCTCACATATAATTGAAGACCTTGTCTTTGGAATTCCTATTTTTTTGTATTGTTCTTACATCATGATGACAAAGCAAGACACTTATGTCATTCTAACTGGACAGGTATTATAAAAGAATCTTACATGTATCCCTCTGCCTTATAGTGGTTAACGTCAATTTGTTTTTATCATATTCTTTTTAAATTAATTTAATAGTTCCTGTGCATAAATTCATAATTAGAAATTCATATAATTAATCAATAAATGAAACTTAAATAATAGCTCATAAGTTAATTAATAATTTAAACGTGAAACATAAATGCATAAAACTTATAAATTCATGCATAAATAAAATGGACCAAAATAGAAAAAGTTTAGATCCAATAAATTAATGTACAACAGATAACAACATAAATAAAAGAAATATTTAATTAACTTAATTACATAAATATAAAGAAACATTAAAATAAAGAAAGAAACTAGAGCGGCGGTAGGGACAAGCTGGACAAGTGGAGGAGAAAAGAATCTTGTAATTAAGTAATAAAATAAAAATAAGAAGTTGGAACGGTATGCTACCGCTAGACCGATAAAGAGAGAAGAATCCTTATAATTAAGTGATAAAAAACTGAGCATGGTAACTGGCGAAGGAATAAAAAAGATGATTATGATCAATATTTTGGTCCATGATCGTAAGAATGCCAAGAAAATGATAATAATAAATAACTATAACATCGATGAAAAATGACAGTACATAAAATGAGCAATAATAATAATCGCTGTAACTGTAGCCATGGATTTATTTTGCATAAAAATAAATTCATTCCCTATCTTAAATTTCGTTGATAGATAAAAATATATAAACTAATTGAGCCTTTTAGTACACTAATCTTACTATCTTTTTATTCTTTATTCCTCTCTCTCTCTCTCTCTCTCTCTCTCTCTCTCTCTCTCTCTCTCTCTCTCTCTCTCTCTCTCTCTCTCTCTCTCTCTCTCTCTCTCTCTCTCTCTCTCTCTCTTCCTAAACTCTTCTCACTTTCTTTTTCTTTTTCTTTTCTTTCTTTCATTCATTCTCACCGTCACTCCCTCCCACTACACACACTTTTTCCGTATATATATATAGCACATAGGAAGATTATTACAATGGGTAAGTATATGTGGGCAAATGGCAGTGCCTATGTGCGCCGTCCTTTTTTGGTGTACTATCTTTTATTTTTTTGTGTAAAAATTATACATCAAATTATTAATACATAGCATATTATTATTTATTACTCTTAATAAATTTTATTCTTAACTTAGTACAATATATTTTGAGTTTATTATTACCAATTTATGGTCTTACATTAAATAGTTAATACTTGTAGTTTAAATTTTTGGTCTAACATTTAAAATAGATATTAATGTAAAATTATTAAGTAAGACCAATAAAATACTTGAATATGATACATGACTTAAAATTATTACACACAAACTATTTTATTTTATTTTATTTTTATTTTTTAAAAAAAGGATGTTACACTAAACTTTTCCTAGAATAGGTTTCTAATTGTTGAATAAAATTTGGATTATCCATAAAATCTTTTTGATAATATTATAAAAATTATAAAGGATAAACATTTAAAATATCATTTTATAGCTAATATGGTAATTATTATTGATTAATAGAGATAAGCATTTAATAGTTAAAGTAAAAAAATCGTATATTTGTTTTTCAAATCATATATTTTAAATTTAATTTATATCTATATATTCTAAATAACTACTAAATTATATATGATTTTTTGAATAAAATTATATATATATATATATATATATATATATATATATATTGATTTATGGTTTTGTTTCTTTCAGTAGAATAATATATATTATAATATGAATAAATATGTACAGTATTGACTTGACTAAAATCTAAATATCCAATAAAAAAAAAAATAGATGATAGCATATAAAATATAAAATAGAAATATTTAAAATATTATTCAATAGTGAATATGATAATTATTGAAAATTTCTATATTAATTTGTTGAGATATTGTATTTTCAAATTTTGAACAAAATTTGGATGATAGCATGAAAAGTATATAGGAAACACTTTTGAAATATAATCTAATGGTTAGCATAGTAATTATTGGAAATCAAGAGAAAAATATTTAAAAACTAAAGTTAAAAATAATCATATATTAATTTTTTGAGTCATATATTCTAAATTTTATTAATATTCATATATTCTAAATTACATTAATATCTTTCATATAATATGCTCGAAGTTATGCAAAGATTGATTACATTTATTCTTCATATATATTTTTAAAATTTTGCTTAAGTGGTTACTATGAATCATTTTATTTTTGAATGAAATTTTAGTTATCATCTTTGTTTGGAAGAATGATGAATGAGCATTGGATAAATTTTAAGATAATGTAAATGAAATTTATACCATTATTGAAAATATAATTGCAATTCTTTTATTGTGTTCATCATATAGAAAGACCATTACAATGTCAATACAAACTATTTGTGTTATTAGAAAAATACAAATACCTAAACCTAAAAGTTATAGATACATTATTCCAGAGAATTTCCTAATAAGGAAACCATTACAATAAAGCAACATAATTCTATTTATTGCAACTAATGGTGAAAAGATCAAAAATGAAAAGTCCATTCTTTCACTCATCCTATTCTGAATTACACAATTTATTACCATTGATGAGACAATGTAAGGTAATATTTACCTACAACTAATAAAGATTAAAGTGAATAAGATAAAGATAGGCGATATAGATTAAAACAAAATGAAACTATGAATGAGAAACTCATATTATAATTGGATATTTGATAATCTTATCATCAAATGAGAAAAAAATGAGATAATGTGATAAGATATAATACAACAAAAAATAAAAAAAAGGAAGTGGAAGGGATGAAGTATCTCTCATAGATTGGAGTCTAGTAACATATGGAACAATAGACAATGTTTTAACCCAATAGATGATTTAGATGTAAATGTCATACTAAATTACAAAACTATAAAACATAGAACAATTGTTATAGAAGGATATTACAATGAAAAAAGAAATTACTGTACCATAATGAATTTGAGCCCATAATTGTAATAATAAACCGAAAGAAGAGGAATACCAATTGACTGAATACAATGCACAAATAAATATATATAATGACAAAGGAATATATGCCAAATCAATCATAGGAAAATAATGCTACATCTTTTGATGATTTATCTAATTATAATTATTTATTATTTTGATAATTTGATTGATTTATTAATTATAATGTCATAATAAAAGGATTTCATATAATATTATAATAAATCAATATGATATTTAAAATTTTTAAAAAATAAAAATAATAATTTACAAAATCCTTATCGAAAAAGTATTCGCCATGTGAAAAAACTTTTTCGATAATAGATTTCCAATTGTGTTATTGTAGGATGTTTTATTTTTCAAGTTTTCTCCCCGCCCACACATACTTTTCTCCTTGAGCCATAAATGAAAAATTTGTAATTCGCCCTATTTAATCTTGATCTTAAGGGAAATTTCCTTTTTTTCTCAGTCTCGTACAATATAGTGGTGCACCAATCGAAAAGAGCAATCTCATGTCAGGCCACTTTTGTCACATTTGAGTCTTTTACTTGTACATGTACTTCAAAGGTTAATTTCCTTTCTGGGCTCTATGATTGGTGGAACTGGGAATAAACGTGGTCCTGCTATGCTACATAATGCTAAGGATAATGTTAGTTTAATATTTAATTGGATAGAGACACTTATCATATTGTAAAAGCAGTGATAGGGAGAGAAAAGTTAAGAAAAAATGTAATATCATAAATTTTATAAGTAGGGTGTTTAGAAATTTGAGATAAATGAGTATTGAAATAACTTTGTCAGCTAAACGTTCCCAAAGGGATAAGACTGAAATGCATGTCACTTTATACAGCATTAAACCCTGGAATCCTGATGAATGTTTCTACCATTACAGGCAATCTATATCAACAAGTGAAAAATAAAATAAAATAAAATAATTCATGTGAGATCCTATGGCGGATTTACTTACTTAACCTATCCACTTTTAGATTTGTTTTTTTCACCAAGAATTGGAGTTACATCAGTTGCAAAACACACAACATATCGAGAGGAAAGAGAAAAGTTGTCATTTTCATTAATGAGGAATTAGCTATTTCATTATTTAGTGTCCCAATTGCAATCAGAGATACCACTCATTCTCTGTAGAAATCTTGTTCTGAGAGTGGCTTTGGATTGGTTCACCATTTACACGAAGTAACGCTCCTTCTCTTAAACCCCACAGGATTTTTCTTTCTTTTTTTTTTTTCTTTTTTTGAATGGGTGAGTGGGGACTAAGAATCATTATAATTCAATCATTTTGGGTTTGAAAATTATATAGGGTCTATCAAGCTAGAGCCACTTTATTTTGTTTAGCTTTCTCGCTTGCTTTAGGTCATCCTTCTCTTCTTGCTCTGAGTCCCCTTTTGTCCTATTCAATGAAGCAAGCATATTTCAAATTACAAGACCGTTTTTTTTTCTTCAAAAATCATTTTGCTCTGATAATAATAATAATAATAATAATAATAATAATAATAAATGTCCGCAGTGACTAATCGTAAAAATGAGAGGACTATGGAGTATGCATATATCCAATACCTTTATGTTCACTTTTAGGCTCAATCATAGAATGACTCAACTATTTATTCTTAAAAATCATTGATTGCTCCAAATCTCTTCATCTCTTGGACTGCATCCTGAGACGATATATCTAAGCTCTAGGAAAGCTTCAATATAAATAATTGATATATCATGATGAATCTAAAATTTTCAATATTTTATGAGATGATATATGGTATTGTTATCTACTGTCTCTTTCATAAGTCAAGCTAAAAGGTTTATAACCCTTACATAAGAGTCATTTTAACCACATCTTATATCATAAACAATATTATTTGTATTAACTTGTTAGATAGGATAATACATTTTATCTATCATTAGATGAGATATGGTCACAAACTAAGGTAATAGGTATCCAATGATAGATGAAAGTGTGTTGGCGCGGTGTTCGACGAATTATGAATACAATAATATTTCTCTATCATGTATAATCTTTGTTAAAGATTTGTGTGAAGAGTGAAGACACAAAAATGATTTTTATATCAGAGTGTAACCCTTGGTATTGCATGCCATACTCCTATTTGTATCCGCGCAATGTACGCCATAGCAAACGTAATCATTGGATTTCCCCTCACTACAACTCTCAGCAGCTTATAGCGCACCCAACATAGTACTGACATCATCCGCAAACTTGCTCCTAAAGAGGTCTGTGTGTGAAGTGGGAACTTCCACCACGCAGGCTTAAGGCAACCCAATTTTGTCTCATCAACATGAAGTTCCGACAAAGTGGCAAGGAATCTTCACATACAAGGGAAAAAATGACTTTTAGGGTATGCTTGTGAGTTGGAATTTTAAAGAGGAGAGAATGAAAAGGAAGGTTTTATAGTATAACTTTACACTGTAAACTCTAGCCCAGCACTATGCATATTGACTGAAAAATCAATCTTGGCTGTAAAAAAAATGTAAAGATTGCTCATGTAAGTGTATCCATTACTAGACATTAGGCAAAGCTAAAAAGCTTATCCTCTCAGCTCCAGAATCTTATTGTGGCACCTTTGTGTTCCGGAACGCGCGCCACGACAAGACGAATCTCTGATCAAGAAAGCACTGAATTATGAACAACATGGTGGGCTGATTGCAGGAATATCACAGATAGTGTGTTGAAGGGAAGACAGATAAAAACAAAACAAGAAGAAGCAGGGGACAGCCTGTTACAGATAAGAAAGAACAAGTCACTGAAAACAAATCGTCAAAGAGGGGGCATATCGCAGCATATCACATACTAATAATTCTGTGTGACGATAGCATCGCATTACTCCAATTTGGGATTTGAGTATGGTGTAATCAATGTGTCATTCCGTGCTTGGAGAGAAGAGAAAGAAGGATTTTACATGATGTTTTGTAAATTATCGTTTCCTCTCAATTTTTCTATATTTTTAATACAATAATTAATATGTCAATTAATAAATGAACTTACTCTCATAGCCCCTAAAGAGAAATTCCTTGTTATGTACCAATGTACCATTTTAGTGAGGTGATGGCCAACTTAGTTATGGTGGTACATATTGAAAGGTTCATGTCACAACAAAATTCCTCACTCAAATAGCACCTCAAGTTTTTCATTTTTGACAGATTGCTGATTTCCCAAGCTTAAAAAATATCTTCTATGCCCGTTGCTTTCGTTTGGTTGGTACTTGGTTTAGTTTATTAATGACCATTTTGAAACTCAATTGGCTAGAGTACACTGAACTACCGCCATATGATTATATTAGGACGTAATAAAACTAATTAAGTGAAAGACGACGTTGTTAAATGGCATTAGCACTTCGTGTTTTAAATTTACATGTGTTTTTGCAAGTTGCTGCAACTGCTAAAATGCGGTCATCGTAATGCATTACAACTAATGGGTGTGAAATTTTCGCGTCTTCAAATTGAAAAAGAGTCCATTCAGTTCCAAGTCAATTATATGAAAATACATTACACTATAATTATGATTCAATGCAATTGCGCTACGAACCACAACCACAATATTGTAGGCATCACGTGATGTGATCGGCAATTTAAAACCTTGCTCAACACCAACACACATGTCAATAGTTTGTAAATTGGATAAACTATGGCAAATGACACACTACCATACTTTTGCAGCAACAACACAATAACATAACAACAAAGAACATGATGCTGATGTGCATTTTGTGTTAGCCCCAATAAAATACCGGGCATACTACATTTTATGACCAATGAGTTATATTATTTGTCCTCATAATCCATGAAATCCTATATAAACTCATATCTCATTATCATTAGATGAATGTAACTTTATTTAAGTAAAGTTACATCCCAACTAATAATGAATGAGATAGTCGCGTAGTTTTCATGCTTAAAATACAAATAATATTTTCCATGGCAAATTTGCATACAAAATGAACCACTATTTTTCTTATCCACAATGTTTTTAGTGGCCCAAAATCTTCAACAAGTACGTAAGCCAATATATATTATTGTACATGCAAGAAAATGCGGTACTGAATATCTAATGAATAGAATAGTTGTAGAGACTGTGGCGTAGTGCAGTATAGTACAGAGAGTTCTTTTTACGAGATATATATCCAGACCTTTGAGTCTTGAATCAAGTCTGAAATAAAAGAATTCAGGACTACTTGATCCACCATGCACAAGTCAATAAAATTAAATTATCTACTTGTTTTAGCATTTTTGTAAGTGGTTTTTTTCAAACGAAAAATATACCGGAAAAAATTACTTTCATATATAAGTTATACATTCAAATACGTTTACTCAAAGACTGATAACTTCTTAAAATATATATTTTCAACTTTTTAGTTAAAATTGACATGAGTAATTTATATAAAAAGTGACTTTTAGTTTTTGGTAAAAAAAAATGAAACAAACACACTTATAAAATAAAATTTTTAAAACGAAAATCATAATTGATAAGATGATTTTTTTTCATTTTGAAAAAACATGAGCACGGGTGAATTGCAGAATCAACTAATTGTAGTGTCCTGCTAAAGTTATTGACACTTGATTTGAACAAGAAGAAAGGTGTGGTTACATTATATAAAGTCCTAAAGTACAAGTATCCAAATATCAAAGATTCTATGTCTTGATCTTCCTCCTCCGAGTTGTAAAATAGGTCTTGTTTGCTTTTGTAGCACAATGTGTGATGCGTGGGTAATTTTGGTTGAAGTACGCAAAAGAAATGAATTGATTGATTAATTGTCTGTGTATATTTGAAGAAATCTCAACCTTTCTTGTCATGCACAAGGAGAAAAGAAATGTGGGTTGTGATAGTGGGGTTCACACACGTGATTTCAAGTGACATCTCCAACCCATGCTTACTCCTCCCATGCCCTCTACACCCCAAACCCGAAAAAAGAGAAATAAAGAACAAACTAAGACCCCACAAAACCAAAAACATATGTACAAAAGAGAAAGAAGAATGATAATATAAACGACAAAGCTTTATAAAGATTAAACCTATGACCATCCCTCATTAAAGGATGAGAAACTATTTACCGCATCAGCATATATAAGTTATTTTGATAACAAAATAAACTTAGATGATGCATAGCTTACTCACTTATAAGGTTCTCTCATAATTTATATATAATATGTTTGGTTCAGGAATTGATTCATAATATAAATTAGATGATGTTGTGGTGTGACAATGGCACAAAATAAATTTGATAGAATTAAATCCACTTAATAAGATAACGTATCGAATAATAAATATATGCAAAGCCAAAAGAAAAATGGAACATCAAATTTTAACGTAGAAACCCCAAATATTAGAGGAAAAAATCACTAGGAAGACTCGAAAACACTCCACTATATTCAGGATAATTACAAAGTATTTTTTCACACTCACACTTAAGATGTAAATATATTATTTCCCAATGAGAACCTCCTATTTAAATACTACAGTTTTTAGATTCCAAAGAGTAATAGAGATGATATCCAAAATATTCCTGGTGTAATTACCCACACCTATATCTAGATTTACTTACATTCTCTATTTTTCTTTCACGCTAAGAGAATAATATACTCTCTGTATCTCTTACTATGCAGCTCCTATTTTTCTTGGTTGCCTTGGTATTTTGCAAATGGTTGAAGCACCTATATTTATAGAGGTTTATACACTGCAGTGTGAGGAAATAGTGATTTGAGATCAAATTAAAAATTATTTGAAATATAAGGGATCATCAAATTGAGAAATAGAGACGTAGGATACTAAATCAAAAAATCAAATAAAGATGAAGGGCTGAAAAGTCTATTTGCAAACTTTATTCAAATTATAAATATTAAAAAATAAAGTAATGTGATTTTTTCAAGTGTCTGTGTTCTTTGAATAATTTCTCATTTTATTGTGTGTTTGGATTTTTTTTCCATTAATGGAACGTATCAGAATTAGCAGAAATGAGTTGCAAAGGAAAGACGAGGAAGTAAGCGAAGTTACTTTCATACTTGTTTGAAAGATTTATGTCACAAAGAAATGGAATGAAACATTTGAAGTTATTATCAACTTTCCAAATTTTTTTGTTTCTTCATTATGCCTCAATTGTGAGTGAGAAAAATAATTGGCTTTTGAGGAGAAAAAAGAAAAAGAAAAGCTGTTCTCTTGAGTTTCATTCTTTTATTATCTATTATTAAGCTTTCAAACAAGAGGAGATATTTTCTTACCCATCATTCCCCTTTTCTTCTTTTCGTTACTAGTTATCCAAACAAACTTAACTATATATGTATATAATTTAATAGTTATAATTGACTCTTCTTATTTCAGGCATTAAGATAATCCATGGTGCGCATGAAGACAAATACCAAGGTTATTATGGATTCAATATCGGAAGACATTGATTAGTTTCACTTCTAATTTGTTACTCTTTTTCGAAGAAGTTTGTTCACTCAATCGATCGATCCAAGGATGTTTTCAGTGGTAACCATTTAGCCTTTTCTGTTTTGTTATATAACTTGTTCAATTTTGTTCTGTGTACAGAGAAGCATATATTTTCTGCTCGTCATCGTAGGGTATACTACTCTAGGTTCAAAACAAAAGCGTACACACAGTACAATGTCAATATCGACCTCAAGTTTACTGACTTTTAATAAGGCTTGATTTTGGGTTGTTGTCGCTTTTTGAGAGTTGAGTTTATTAGCCTTCTAAGTTTGAAAGAGCATCCACGATACAGCTTTGAAAGAATCCCCTTAAGAGTTAGTAGTAAAAGCAACTCAATTTTTTTATTTATCAAATAGGAAAGATTGACTTATACTTTTCGTAAATGCAAATATCAAGCACTATCAAAGCAAACCTTTGTTTTGAATTCCTAGTGCACTAGTTATAACTTAGATAAGCCACAATGCAAACTAAGTTGTGATTATGGGTGGAAGTAGGTTAGACTAGGTTAGGATAAAAGGCTTATTAATTAAATTAAAAAATATATTTTTAAATAGATTAAAAATTTCAATTATCATTATATTTTTCAAATTATAAAATATTAATAATAATATAAATAATAATAATAATATAAGTAGGAAAATTGTTAGGCCTAATAAACTATTTTCATTACCTAAACTTGAATTGTTTAACTAAAAGGATTTTTAAAAAAATCAAAGTCTAACTTATTTATTAAATAAGCTAAGTCAAATTAGGTTGAATATAGTTAAGTGAAAGTCTCGACGTGCAGCTTGATCTACTTGTACCCTAACTATGCCTTAATTTATGGATTTAGCACTAGCATAGACGAGAAAAGAAAAGAAAAATGAGCAACAAAGAAAAGATCAACAGCATGCTTACAGTAATACATACCATAGCAGCAAGCGTATTTAATTTGGTCAATGATTTCACGAAAAAAACAGTCTGATTCAATTGAATTGTTCAGTTATATTTTTGTTAGATTAAATGGTACAAAGCTTAAATTATTGTGAGGTCTACGAGGGACTTTTCAATGCATTTAACAACATTCTCTTAAAAAGGATGCAAATGTGGTTGACAAATATGAGAATAGGATCAAAATCCAGTTGACAGTTGCACTAAAAGTCTAAAACAATTATATCAACTTGTCCAAACTTAGAAAATTTGGTTAAGAAATCAAGACACAATAGAAGAAAATTTGGTTAAGAAATCAAGACAAGACACAATAGAAGAAAATTTGGTTAAGAAATCAAGACACAATAGATGCTCTTACATGAAGAATGGGTAGTCAGACGTTGTAATTATCAGTGATGGAACAATTATGGTGGATATGATCTACAAATACATTCTGGCACTCTAGTAAAAAATAAAGATTAAGTGAGAATTTAACTGTTTAATTACTCACTTGGCTTTGGGAGACTTAAGCGCTCATATTTTTCTCTTAACAGAAAGGCTGATGCTCCTACCTTTTTCTTTTTCCATGAATCATAGATTCTTCTTAGGATATGAATCTTAGAATCTTAAACCTTTTCCACGAACATTTAATTTTCTAGGGAATCCGAATTTTATGAAAAACCTCAACAAATTGATTAGGTTAAACATATTCATATAAATTCGGTCGAGCCTGAGCAATTAAACTCGGCCAGACCCTGACAACTATGTTGCATTTGTGATCAGTACTAATATCTGAATCAAATGGTGCAATCCAGTATATATATAATATCTGAATCAAATGGCAAAGTCAATTTGCTGAGGTTGTCCACTTGTGCTAGTGGTTCGTACAGCATTTTGATCTGACAAAACTAATGTATAGTAAGTGCACAGTGCAGTGTAGAGTACAAGTACAAATGGGTCAATGAGAGACATTCCGATCCAAGTCTCCTGCTCTATATGCAAACGCCTTTATGGAAGTTCCCACGGGTTGTGAAAATAGAAAAATCGAGAGAGAAAGAGAGATATAAAGTAAAGAACAGTGGAAAGACAAGAAAAGAAAAGGAGTCCAAACCTGTCTAATGATATTGTTGACCATTCAGTCCACTCAACCAGACTCACAAGGGAAGTGCAGTTAGAAAGCATTTGTCCAACCAAGATTTTTTATTCTCATCATCCTGAATGAATTCAAGTTTTTGGTTTAATGGAGGATGCAATAGAAAGTACCATTATTACTCGTTAATTTCCACCATATGTTATGCATGACCTTCATTCCACTCCTTTTGAGTGGTTAAGATCAAACCCATCTCTTTCGATTCCCCACCGCAGCCAACGAGTAACTATGAGTTCATTTTGTGGGAAAAGATAACCAAACTCAAACTACACGAATGTCATTTACACAAGAAAAATATTATTTATACTCATAGGGTATAAAATATTGTATTGATTTATACCTCATCTATTATTAAATGGGATATAGATCTTATTTAAATGATATCCACATCTCATTTAATAATGGATGAAATATAGTTTTACAATATTTCAAAATTCATAAGTATAAATAACACAATTATTTACAAAAAGATGAAGATATAGGGTGTAATTATTTCAATTTAATTAATTTCAAAAGTAATTTCCCAGGATGTGTTGATTTGGTATAAAAATTGGAATAAGTTTTCATGGATGAATATTTTACTTAATCAAATACACCCTAAAAATTAAAGCACAGTATCAGTTTGTGATTTTTTTTCCATTAATGTCTGTACAGTACCAATCACCTAAAAGCAACTGTAGAGCTTTATGTTATTATTAAAGTTAGCATATGTCAATTTCTTACTATGAAGACCAAGCTCATCTTAATTGGAAAGACACTGCAGATAGAGTGAAAGACTGGCCGTATGAAATCGAATAAATTTTAATGAAACGCTAAGCATGATTAAAGTTGACTAGCCTTAATTCAGAGCCACTATGAAAATTGAAAACAGAAAAAGGTAATAAATGAAAAAGTTATTGCTACACGTATAATATAATACAATGTAATGCTAAATACTTCTCTAAGATAAAAAGTTATGCCTAAAAGTTGGGTCACCCACTTTTGCCTTTAGCAATCAATCCTCTCAATTTTTTTTCTTTTTCAAAAAACACCTCTGCTGCTAGCCGTTGCACGTATGAAGTAGCAGTCTGTAACTGTTGTTTTAACCCAACTAAACTTTTCCAAGGTTTTTCCTCTCCTTTAGGGCATGATTGGTTGCCTAAAAATAAGGTGAAAATTTTAATTAATGGAATTTATGTATAAAATTATATATAAAGCTTACTCATAAAATTTTTTACCCCAATTTTGTCCCAACTTTGGTTATTGGTAAAATATAGAGAATAAATTTTCATAGATAAATTTTATATATAATTTTATATATGCAGCTTATCTATGATAACTTATCCCTTATCTTTACCCAACCAAATACACCCTTATAATTGTTTGGTTAGAGTAAAAATAAGGTAATTTTTTTATAAATGAGATTCATATGTAATTTTATATACAGAGCTTAATCCATGAAAATTTATATATTTTTTACCCTAAAACCAAACATACCTTTAGTGTTATTAATTCTTTTCACGTTCAAATCTCCAATATCCAAGCTTCAAGATGTAAAAACAAGAGAATGATCTTTGTTTAGGATTTGCTAAAGAGAAAAGATGGGATTTTGAACATATATGGCAATCTAATCCTCTGGTGGTGACTATCTGTTGTTTGATCAGGCGCTATTGTCAAATCTTTTACATTCATTCATTTCCAAGTCAAGGCACCGTTTTGTTCATTGAAAGAGCAAACTGTGTTGAATAACCTTGAGAATATGCCGGTGAAAACATAAAGCCTAGCTGTATCACATTTCACAATCATTTCCAGTCATGACACCATTTTGATCAATAAGAGCAATTTGTGTGGAAAAACATGAGAATATGCTAGAAAGCGTGAAAACATTAGACCCATGTCACTTTCTAGAAGATCTGTAAAATAATTGGCATGGTGAGAAATTAATTAAATGTTCTACTTAATTTCCCCTATGATTGCCGTTAAAGTCGGCATTACCACAACCTAACGGACTCTGATTAGTACCCCAGGCACCTAACCTCTTACAAAAGAAAATAAGAAGTGATTGCTGATCAAAGATTTGTCTTCTATTTAACCACACGCATATTATTGTATTTTTAGGAGGTCCCATAAGAAGTGGCTCTTGAGTCATCAAATTCTTAACCTTTCTTTCTTTATCTCTCTCTCAGTTATGAATATCACAAATCAGCTTGCCATTCACACACTCCTTTTTCCTCAAGTGTCTCATGTCTCTCAAATGAGTACTGTCCAACAGATAATCATCATGGAAATAACACCCTTAATATAATAAAATGACTCCTTGTACTCCAAAATTTCTCCTGTGCTTGCTTTCAACCAAACAGTCTTCCAAAAGTTCTATTATACTCCCGATGATATGAAATGCCTCTATCGCTCTGATGTAAGCACATTTTCTCTTCAAAATGATTATCCACAAACCCCAAGTTGCATTCCACCTTTATCAGTCACTTGTGCTCATCATCTCATTCACACACCATATCACTTGTGTGTTATGCACATGCATACATTAAGTACAATGCTTTTTAGAGTAACCAAAGAGTACACATAGCAATTAACTCATGTTCGATTGGAGCTTCAGATACTTTTTCACCCTTAATCATTAGTTTCAAGTTCGAGCTATAAATATGGAATAATTAGTGTCAGGAGAGTTATACTCCCTTTACAGGATTTCAAATGTTTGATTATGATTGCTTTGGATTGGATGACACCTGTGAATCCATGCACATGTAAAAACAAAACCCACTAGATAGACAGCATCTGCATGGCATCCCATCCATCTCATAACCTCTTAACAAACATAACTCCAACATTATTGTTACTATACTGTACTAAGTGAGGCCAGTACACCATATTTTCTCTCCCTATATAATACCTACCCTTCCCACTCTTCCATCTTCCTCCTCAAAACCAATTGAATTTCTTCATCACTTTTTCCTCCAAGCCCTGAAGTCTTTTGCTCATTTCCTAAACCATGCAGGTCAGGGAGGTGACAGGACTCAACTGCTTATTCCCTTCAAACCCATCTCCTTACCCAGTTAACTACACTACCATCCAAAACAACATTCCCACATTCCAATTCCAAAGATTCTCTAACCAATTATATGGTTTCCAGAACCATCCTCTAGTTCCTGACTTTAGTCCTCAATCCTCATATATCAGCAGCAACTCCACCTCTGATGAAGCAGATGAGCAACAACTGAGCCTCATCCATGAGAGGAAGCACAGGAGGATGATATCGAACCGAGAATCGGCGCGCAGATCACGCATGAGGAAGCAGAAGCACCTTGATGAGCTTTGGTCGCAGGTGGTTTGGCTTAGGAATGAGAATCACCAGCTAATAGACAAGCTGAACCATGTGTCAGAGTGCCATAACCAAGTCCTTCAAGAGAATGCTCATCTCAAAGAGGAAGCCTCAGAGCTTCGCCAAATGCTGAGTGACATGCAAATTCACAGCCCTTGCCCTTCCTTGAACCCTTTGGAAGATGTCCCTTGCAGCTCAGCTTATCCCACATCTGACAATTCCCAAAACCAATCCGTCTCAAGTTCTATGGACATTCTTGGCTAACTTGAAGACACTAGGCCAAATTTTCATCTCTGTAGTTTATTATTTTCCTCTTTTTAGTTTTCTCATGGTTTTAAATTGTATCGCAATTGTAATTGCTGTTGATTATTGCCACTGCAAAAAAAATTACAATAAAAAATGCAATTGATGCGGCTGCAATTACTATTATAATGCACTTGCAAAGACTATCACAAAATTAATTAATAATGTGGCTGTAATTGTGAATGCGGAATACAATCTAAAACCACTTGTGTGGATTGTGTGGAAGTGATGAGCAAATAGTCTTTATATCCCTTTGAGTTATACGGGGGAAAGGGTTAGTGGCAATAATAAGATGTTTCTAAGTATCTCTGTTTGAGCCCTTTTGTTCTTTTAACTTCAGACACTGCCATTCTTTCTATAAAAGGTGCAGTCGTCCAGTTCTTACGTTTTGAGAAATAAACACTTAAAAGAGGCTAAAGAGTTATCTGCAGACCTGTGGGGGTAATGGTTAGCAGCAAGAGTTTTGCTATTTCAACACTTAAAAATGAGTGTTTATTGATATTTACTTTATCATCATTCAATATAATGATGGTTTTCACTATTTCATTTACTCATCACATCTAATGATAATAAAGTAAGTGTTTCAATGAACACCTATTTTTAGGGTTGAAATAGTAAAACTTTAGCACCAACTTGTTGGTCACTAAGCAGAGTCATAAACACCATCATGATACTGGCCCAGAAAACAATGTATAAAGGCCTCGTGACCTCATCTTCCAGCAACAGAGAATTGAAGATAGATAAAGAAAGAATGAAAGGAGAAATAAAGATCACCATATATATAATAATAATAATAATAATAACAAAAATAATAAAATGAACCCAAAAAAAGATCTATGATTGTGAAGGCAACATATCCTATGTAACTATTTGTGTAAAATAATAGTATAGTAGTAATTATGTCTGGTGGAATTGGGTTGGGGTGAATTGTACAAGACCTAATGTTTGTAGTGGTCATTGGTTGATGATAGAAAAGTTGCCATAAAAAGGAAAACATTTGGACCGGTCACCCACTAAAATTCTTATAGCTGAAGCTTTGGCTATTTACTTTCCCTAGTTTTGACAGGGATCCAACAGAATCAGTGCATTGGCCACTGCCCACTGATACACATTTCTGACATAAAAGAAATACAGATTCTGAATTTTGAAAAATAAAATAAAATTCGTAAAATTTGATATAAATATGCTAACACATGTGAGCAAAAAATATTTTGCCTATAATTTTTTATTTTTCTTTTTGGGTCTTAGGGGCAGAGAGGAGAGGTTCATTGAACCTTTTGCAAGGATCGAACACGATCCTGTTGTTTTCAATATGCGATGATACACCACGGAGACAGAGCCTCCTGTGTTTTTGGTCGTTTGAGTGTCCTTTTTGGAACAACTCTGGAAAAGAAAACTGGGCCTCATTGGGCCTCTAGCCCACAATCCTGATAAAAATTCATTAGGTGTTTTGTTTTCGAGAAGCTTTCCATGACCACGACCGGAAGAAAAAAAAATTTAGTCGAGACGCGATGTTGATTACAATTTCCTTTGCTGTATAGGGAAAGGGAAATGTTATTTTGATTAATATAATGTTGACATACTTATATCTATCATTTGATAGAATATAAGACCCAAATTAGATGAGAATTTCATATATAATCTAATAATAAATGAGAGTATAATGATATGATATCATAAAGTGTGAATCAAAACAATATTACTTATTAACAAACCTGAACCAATAATGGCTGCTCCACTTCAATTAGCTGTAGAGATTATCAATGTACATATTTTATTTTTGACCTAAAAATCCCTTCTCTCTCTTCTTAAATCAAATTGTATGTATGGGTAGTTTTATAATTTCATATTGTCCACGTTAATTACTACTTTAACATTTTCTTTCACCACAATAATATCACCTCTCTCACAGTTTTCTCTCCTTCACTATTTTCACCGCAAGTCCTTCTTCTTTTTCACTCAAGTACATTTTTTTCCCAGCTATAACCCATGCTAAAATTGTAAATGAGCTCTCAATATTCAACAATCAATCTTTTAACTACCGTAGAGAGAGGGAAAAAAATTGTATACTCGTAGAATCGCAACTCGCAAAAAACCAAAGGTACGTTTTCTAATTTATTATACATTTCTTAATAGTTTTCTTCTTGAACAGGCCCTATAAAATGAAAAACCGTAAGTAAAATAGAAAGAACTGAACAAGAAAATTATGATTTGGATTTCAAAATCTAAGTGAAACAACTGTATATTAATTTCAAGTGCTAAAACCTATGACTATAAAATGTTTCTAGCTATACGTTAGACTTAATTAAGAAAACTGAAAAATGTGTCTAATTAAAGAGTCACATATATTTTTTCTAATAAAATCTAAAGAGTTATGTTATACTATTATATTTTTATTTTTATGTTTATTAGCATATCTATTGACGAGTATTTGGCCATACATATATTTATTGCTTTTCCCACTAATTGTGGTTATAATTTTCGATCAGCTACTTCAAATATTTCAGATTTAATTTTCTGCCTAACCATATATTATTGTTGTTTGTGTCAATGCTTTAATTATAATTATAGGAGAGGGGATATTATTAAGGTGAGAGAAAATATTAAAGTAGTAATTAATATAGATAACATGAAATCACAAAATTACCCACAAGAATAATTTGATTTAAGAAGAGAGAAGGGATTTTTGGGATAAAAATAAAATGTGAAGGTGCAGAGGTTAGTAATCTTCATATATATATATATATATATAAGCACATTCTTGTGAAGGTGAATGTTGCCGTTTTACTCAACAAGGTGAATCAGAGCATCCACCAATAAAACTCTTCGATGGTTTATCAATATCTTTTCTACTCGTTATAGTTATTAGTTGTCTAACCAGGAGACCTAATATTGTTGGTAGTTAGTTAGGCTTCTTAAGCATTTAATCAAAACTTCAAATCTTGGTGGTGTATATGGAGGGTCTCATGGCCAAAGACAATATCCACTTCTATGAGCTTTATGCTTTGAGGGATTAGTCGGATTAGCCATTGCTACCCTTGGTTCAAGCAAAAAGTTATTAGTCATCTCATTTTAGAAACCATTAAAGGAATGGAAACACGTAGCTATCATAATCAACTCACTTTATAATAACTCCATAAGTATTAAAAAACAACCTATAAAGTATTTATTCTTGATGTAAAAATATTTAAGTTCTTCCTTCATTTTAATCAAATTTTGGAAATAAATATTGGGTTTTTGAGCAGGAAAGAAGGAAACTATTATCCCCTTAGCTCATTTCCATTCGTACGATTATTAAACTTTCAACATAAGAGAATAAGGGTCATTTGGGTAAATGACTTATTTAAATCTCTATATAAAATTAACTTTTGAAAACTAATTTATTTTATAGTTAAATAAATTTATATAGTAGTATTAAATAGAATAAATATAAATTTACTAATGCATAACTATTCTATAGAAAAAAGAGAAACAAAATTCATAAAATGAAGAATAAGTTTTAAAAAATACATATATTACTTTGAGAAATTGCCCCCATGATATGATTTGTAGCTTCCATCTCTCCAATCTTATTCTCCTTTAATGTTATTTACTCAATTTTATTTTTCCTTCCTTTTCTTCTCTTTTCAAAACCCCTCTCCCTCTTAGTTTCACTCTAACACTCCCACCACACACAAAACACTCTCAACATTCACAACATATAGAGCAAGCATGGACGGATCATAGACGGGGCATGTGATCTTTAGAGAATTCAAATTTGCTAAGTGCCATGAAATTGCCTGCATGGTTGGAGACTTTGCGTTGTTTGTGGCTTTCAGATATTCCATGCCTGTTGGAGCCTTTGACTATCGCCATTTTTTTGGTAAGTAAATAAGATACAAATATGAGACAAGACTAATTGGCTAAATCAGCAAGAAAAATGCTATTGACCTTCATTCCAGGATTAGGCCATCTGCAATAAGCCAAGCTCGAGGTAGCACCAATTTTTGCCACATGATTTGTGGCCAAATTAACGTTCTGGGATCAAATCAAAGTAAACACACTAGTTTCGCAAAATTAGCGCACGGATTCTCAAGAGCAAGTCAAGATCCATAAGGAGAAATTTGGTTAGTAGACATAGCCAAAAAAGCCTCCAAACAATCTATATCAATATACGTATGACATCCAAGCATCTAAGCTAGGGAAAGGCCATGCCAAACGCTTCAGCTCTACCAGAAGAACACGCAACTCATCCACAAATCCTGAGCAAGTAGCCAGCCACCCTTCATGAAAGTCTCGAATTACACAACCAAAGCATGCTAACCCCTGCTCCCATAACACGAGACTATCAACATTCAACTTAATAGTACCAATGGGAGGAGGTCGCCACACGGACTTATTGACACAATTGATTGGAGAGTGGGAAATCTCATCAGAGAAGTCACGCCCAACGGGCTACATGGGGGAGTCAAGGGTCAGCTTGGAAAATATTATGGTTACGACTCCGCCAAGTCCACCACAAAGTAGCCATAAAAAGAATACCATTAGCAACAAGAGCACCATCTTTTATCCACACAACCAGATCATCCACTTCAAACTTGGAAACGATATGGGTGCCAATATTATCCCAAATGCTACGACTCTGAAAACGGTCCCTTAGACAATGAAGAGTATCCTCTTGGCCACAACGCAAGCATGTCCTGCTATCTGTCATGTTACGGTGAAAATGAAAAGAATTGGTAGGTAGGCTACCATGAATGCACAACCAGATCAATACCTTAATCTTCTTCAAAGCCTGCACCTTCCAAATCCAACTCCAATTAAGATTGGGATCCCAAGGAAAAGATTGAAACAACAACCATCGATAAGCATGGAGAGAGAAATGTCACTCCCAACAGCTGCCAAAACCAACCCACTCGAGAAGGTCGACTAATATTAAAAAATCTTGCATTAAGGTTTGAAGTTGAGGAGATAAAGAAGTCCAAAGAGAGGATGTAAGCCAAGTGCCACCATCCCACAAATCAACCCATTTACTAGTGTGATTTTGGTGTTCAACACCATATTTCCATTAATTAATCACAAAAACCATGCATTGGGTAATACAAAAATAAAGCTAAATATTTTTGAAATTTTCCCTAACATATCAATAATTTATAAGCTATATAATTTATTTTGTAAAAGAATAAAGGTTTAATTTTCATAGATAGTGCAAAGAACTTTTATACTATCATCTAATAAAATTCTTTTATTCTCATTTTCTTTTATGACAAGACAATACGTAATTGGAAGAAAATATAAAAATCTTTTGCATTGTATATGATTATTAATAATAGATATTTTGGTCAAAAATAAAATAATGAGCATGACACAATAAATGATCAATAAAAAACTGGTAAATGAACCAACAAGTAAATTATCTTCATTTTTTAGGAGAGAAGAGTATAAATTTTCAAAATAAAGGGAAAAATGTAATAAAATAATGGGGAAATTGCATTTTGATCTTCGAAATATATGCTAATGATAAACTAGCTCTCAAAAGAAACTATATTTACCATAGTGCTCAAAAGATTCACCACGTTTGATAAATTTACTTAAAGATCAATTGACCTTCATTTTAATTCATTAACAAAAGTGATTACGTTTTGTTTTGTGCTAAGTTTGCATGGTGGAACAACTTCTTTAATCCATAAATATCATATCTTTGACAAAATAGCTTATTTTATGTCAAGTTAATATTGTAGTATGATCATCGTAGCCTTCAAAAGAATCATATCTTTGACAAAATATAACTCTTAAAAAAATTATTTTGTTAACAAAAACATAGAATAATTGATATTTGGATGAATTTGTTAAATGAAATAGATTTTTAAAGGCCACATGTTAGGGACTATTTTTTCAATATAACCTTTTAGAGCCAATTCTCCCTAAAATCATCTTTTAAAAAAAATATATCTTACTCTAATTTTATCATAATTAAAATGATATTAAAATTTCAAAAATAACTTATTTACGATTCAACTAAGTTAACCATGAACATTTCTTCCATTTCTTAAACCCTACTTTCAAATCTACCAAACCAACCAACCTGTTCTTAGGAAAATTAAATAAATCTATGAGAAACAAATCATTATAACATTATTATTACCAGCAAGGACGCACTGCACCAAAAACCAATATTTCTTTGTTTGGAGTGAAAGCACCAAACACATTTGGTTGACAATAATGTAAAAGAAAAGAAAGTGTCCACGAGTTTAACCACACAGCCAAAAACCAAAAGAGGGGAAAGTCAAAATTAGGAAACAATCCATGATCTAACAAGGGAAGAGGAGATGAGCTGGATCCAGGATTTGTCCTTGGATTCAGGTTCAGAAGTCAGAACACATCTTTTAACTAGCACATTCACATTTACATTCACATTCTGTGTACTACACATACAAAAACTCACTATACGAATCAGTCACGCAAGAAACTAAACACTGCATTCATTGCATTGCATACACTTTCACATCATCAATAGAGAAAAATTGTCCCAAATTCCCCATCCCCCACAGTTAATTTTGCAGCCCAAAGGCCATGCCAACTCCACTCTCCAATATTCAACACGAATTATTTAGGATTTAAGACACACACATACACACAGTGCAACACAGATTCTTCTTCATTATTGGATCGGACACTGATCCACTTGGTTCTTCCCTCACAGTGAAAGCTTTTCTTTCTTTTTTTTTCTAATTTTTTAGCTTTAGAAAGAAGCTTCTTTCAATTCATAAAAGCACAAGATCCAAACAAGGAAGGAGGGAGGAAGAACCCTTTTTCTTTGGTTTTTCTAATCCAATGGCGGTTGCGGTGAGAGGAGGCAGAGGTGGATCTACCTTCCGCAGCTTCTTCTCCTTCCGGATCTTCATCTCTGCAATGTTCTCTCTCCTTTTCATTGCCACTCTGTCAGTCGTCTTCACCACCAATCCCTCCACAACTCCCGATGACTCTGTAAGTTCCTCTGTTTCTTATGCAATTATTTTTTTTTCATTGGGATTGTTATTTTGTTTTTTGGTTCCAAATAATTTTCGATTTTGATTTTTGATTGAAACCCATCTTCAAGTTGGTAAATTTGAAACGACCCATTATTGTAGATTCAGTATAAAGCATAACCCACATGGTTATTTTGACAATTTGACAATTTGAACGAACCCCGAGTAATGATTTAGATTTTTTTTTTTTTTTTGGTGTCACAGGCTCTTCCTACGGCTGGTAATGCATACGTTCATAGAACATTTTTGGCTTTGAAATCAGACCCTCTTAGGACCCGAGTGGATTTGATACACCAGCAGGCTAAAGATCACATAACGCTGGTGAATGCCTATGCTGCGTATGCCAGGAAGCTCAAGCTTGACATTTCAAGGCAGATGAAGTTGTTTGATGAATTGGCACAGAATTTCTTGGACATTTCTCTGAAGCCAGTTTACCGGGTGTCGCTGTTTGAGTCAGATGGTCCGATTGATGAGGATGTGCTGAGGCAGTTTGAGAAAGAGGTTAAGGATAGAGTGAAAATCGCGCGGATGATGATTGTTGAGGCGAAGAGAATTATGACAATCAGTTGAAGATTCAGAAGTTGAAGGATACAATATTTGCTGTTCACGAGTCGCTTGCAAAGGCAAAGAAGAATGGAGCATTGGCAAGCTTGATTTCTGCCAGGTCGGTTCCTAAGAGCTTGCACTGTTTGGCAATGAGGCTTATGGGTGAGAGAATTTCAAATCCGGAGAAATATAGGGATGAGGGTCCTAAGCCGGAGTTTGAAGATCCAAGTTTGTATCATTATGCGATATTTTCAGATAATGTGATAGCTGTGTCGGTAGTGGTGAGATCTGTCGTGAAGAATGCAGTAGAGCCATGGAAGCATGTTTTTCATGTAGTTACGAACAGGATGAATGTTGCAGCAATGAAGGTTTGGTTTAAGATGAGGCCAGTTGAAGGGGGAGCATTTTTAGAAGTGAAAGCCGTAGAAGAATTCACATTCTTGAATTCATCATATGTCCCTGTGTTGAAGCAACGCGAGTTGGCAAAAATGCAGAAGTTTCAAGCTGAAAATGCAACAAATGACATGAAATCTAGCAACAATAAGTACCTGTCCATGTTAGATTACCTTCAGTTTTACTTGCCGGAGATGTACCCTAAATTGCATAAAATCTTGCTGTTGGATGATGATGTTGTGGTTCAAAAAGACTTGACAGGTTTGTGGAAGATTGATTTGGATGGGAAAGTGAATGGTGCTGTTGAGATCTGTTTTGGCTCTTTCCACCGATATGCTCAGTACTTGAATTTCTCTCATCCTTTGATCAAGGATAGCTTCAATCCAAAAGCTTGCGCCTGGGCCTATGGTGTGAATATATTTAATCTTGATGCCTGGAGGCGCAAAATCCACTGATAATTACCATTACTGGCAAAACATGGTAAATTTCTATTGCTTTTTGTTGTAAACTATAACTCTTTACTTCTCTATTTGCTAATAATTTTGCTGCTATAGTATACTATGTCAGTTGCCGGAACATTGCTCAAGCTCCAGCGTTTGTACAATACTAATGGGTTACTGCAAAGCAGAACTCACTAAACTCTTTTTTTTCTTTTTATTCTGTTATTAGAACGAGGACCAAACTTTGTGGAAATGGGGACCCTCGCACCTGGTTTGATCACCTTCTACTCTACAACCAAGTCATTGGACAAATCCTGGCATGTGCTTGGGCTAGGATACAATCCTAGTATTAGCATGGACGAGATCAACAATGCTGCAGTCATACATTACAATGGAAACATGAAACCATGGCTTGATATTGCTTTGAATCAATACAAAAATCTCTGGACCAAATATGTTGACAATGACATGGAGTTTGTGCAGACGTGCAATTTTGGCCTGTAGTTTAGATCAACAAGCTGCTGTTATAATCACATGCTTGAGATGAAGTGTCCATTGTGGTTTACCATGTCAGTTCAGAATTGAGGATCTCAAGTAAAATATACCCTTTCACAGAGAATTTGTGTTGTCATCAAGTTTCTTCTAAATGGGGATGCCATCTGAGGATTTCATTGTTGATTATTTTCAGATGCCAGGCAATAATTTTGACAAACTGAAGTTGGAAATGTACACGAATTAGTCTTTTTTTCCCCCTTCCTCCCTTACTTTGGAGAATATTTAGCATTTGTTCATTTGCTGATGGTGCTGTAATGACTATGATTAACGAGAAAGCACCACTGTTTATCTTTTCAATACACCTACTACATGCTATTTTCTCGCGTTTCTGGACATGCCTCTTTGTATTTCCATTGTTGATTGTTGGTAAAGCTACATATCCTAGGGAATGCCATTTGGAAGTGTACATTGTTTGCATGGACTCTGTTCATTTTTGAACCCAAAAGTGGGCATAAAATGATTCAATAGAGAGCTTCCTTAAATGAGACATCAATTTCAACTTTAGAAGAAATTAATACAGCTCCAATTTACATATAATGCATGTGTTATTTCATGGCCATAGTCACTAGTATCGTGGACTCACAGTGAATTCTACGTTTTTGTGCATAGCCTCTTTGATGTCTTCACTTTCAAATTGGTAACTGAGAAAGCATTCTTTCTGTAAGAGCAAACAAGTACATCACTATTCCCACAGAAATCAGAGCTTAGTCTCCTAAAAGGTAACGAATTTTGTGACTTCCGTTGTATAGCTTAATCCCACTAGCTGATGAGTGATGATGCACTATCTATTGGCCTCGTCTTTCTTCAAATTCTCCATATATTCAGTAGTATCCTATTGGCATTGTGGAAAATTTCATCTTTTGCCAACGAGATATGCACTATTGTAATACCAAGTGTTTCAGAATTAACAGCTATTATTATTATTATTAGTATTATTGTTTTATATTTGATTGTTTAAGTGCAGGATACTAGCACGTGTGATACACGTAGCCAAAAAAGAAGCTGTTTCTCTGACCACAAACGGGAACACGCCTAAGATACTTTTATTTTCCAAGCCCTAAACTTTAGAATTGAAAATGACAGATATCAACCTTACCTCTATTTTCCTCCTTTGAAAAATTAGCAAGATGCAGATTGCCTAATTCCTGAAGCTTGTTTGTGGTGTTAACAGTAGTTATCCTCCTATTGAAGGCAATACTAGTAGGACCATTAAGATAGCAAAGTTTTTTTTTTCTGAATTGCAATTGCATATCCAAGACTTAACTCAAAACCTCTGGTTAAGCTAGAACAAGGTCCTTCAAAAGGCAAACCCAAACATACACTGATCAATCCAAAGTTGCAAAGGCAAAATTTCTTTAAAAATGTTTTAGTAACATTTTTTTTATATTTTTACTAACATTTTAAAAATGTTACTATAATTTTTTTTAATATTTTCCAAATGTTACCATGTTTTCATAACATTTTTTAATGTTACCATTTATTATTTTTGCTACATTTTTAAAAATATTGCAATTTACTTTATTGTGCAACATCTAAAAAGTGTTACCAATTTAGATGCTAAAATTAATTTGATCTAGCCTAAAAAATGTTACCATGTACTCCTTATGCTCATATTTATAATAGCAACACAAATTTAGGATCAGACAATGTATATGATTTACATAATCATTGATAATTTTTTTTTAAATCTCCATATACATTACATTCTAAAATAAAAAAAGTGAAATAGTACAACTCCTCTAAAACTTTTATTTACCTAGAATTTGGCACAAAAGCTCAACTCACAAGACAAGTTGAGGAGCAGGAAAAGCAACACTACAAAACCCATAAGATACTATGATACGTTTACTCTAAATTAGAATCAAAATAAAACTCAACACAAAACCAAGTCACACTAGAAAAAGACAAACAAACTCTTCAAACTACGTGGTCCTAATCTTCTCTAAATCAAGCCTACAAGGAACAGTTTTGCAAGGAATATTACTGAAATGCATGAACAACCTCCACAAACTCACTATCAGCTGCCTATGTTAAGAAATGGGAACAAAAACAAGATCAACTGGTGAGCCTGCTAACCATAATCATCAAAGAAGATATGTCATACGTAAAATTGAAAGTGAAATAATAGCATGAAATAAAACAAAAAAGAACATTATAATTATCAAGCCTTATCCTACTTCATCGAGAGATGACTCAAGAAATTGGAACAATAACCTTATATTAGGGTGCATTTGATTTACATTTTGAAAAAAAGTGATTATAAAACTTAGATTTTATATTTAATTGAAAAAATTGAAATATGATTTTTTTTAAGCTACTTTTTTTTAGCTTTAACAAAAAAAAAAAAAAAAACTGAAAACTAATCTTTTTGAACCTCAAATTATTTTTTAAAAAACATTCAAATATATGAAAAGTAACTTTTTGGAGTGAAAAAAATGATTTTGAAGTTGAAAAAGCTCAAACAAATGCACTCTTAATTAATGTTTCATTCATCACTAATCACAAATATTAAAGCAAGAGTAGCATATCAAATTCAAAGCACATAGACGGCATGACTGTAAGAGACCAAGTATCTCATAGGGGGTTAACAATGTATAAAAGAGAAAGGACCAAGAGTATTTTAGACAAACCAATGGGAAAATGATTGTGAGCCTAACAACCTTGCTTGAGTCAGGAGGTGTAGGTGGGTGGTGTGGTGCTGCTAGGGGAATTTTATTAGCTAATGCCTGGATCAAGAGTGTAGGCAAGGATTAGGACCAAGGCTTGGAGAGACTCGATTGCATAATGCTAGAACCTTTTCTCTCTCTTTTGCTCATTATGTTTTTGGTTTTTTTCTTCTTCCCTAAGCTTGGATCTCATTGGTTCTAGTCTAGGAGTGTTAGTAATACACATATCTATATACTTTCTATAATTTCTATTTTGGTTCCTTACAATGGCATTAAAGCTCATATCCTGGGGCTATGTGAGTGATCACGGACACTACAATGGAAGCTACATTGGGGACTTGGAAAAAGATGGATGGCATGATTTGACTTAGGAGGGCAGACAATTGGGATTGACAAAGGAGACGATCTCCTCCAACATAGCGAGAAGCTCTTCCTGTGGTTGCCCAGGACCAAAGGAATGGGGTCCTGGGAGGCGGAAGGTTCATGACACTCGCAACATTCTCCCCCTTCAGAGAGAGGAATGATTCCAAGTCTCGGTGCCAAGATTTGTACCACTCCCCCATTCGTAAGATGGTTCTTTGCGTCACAAGGATGTAAGCCCATGGGGAAGTCAACCTTTTGATTTGCATAGGGACAAACAAAAGCACAATGATGATCATGGAGGTGGCCAGGGCTTTGAGCGGCATGATGAAGGGTGTCACGAAGGGCGAGATGAAGAACGAAGGCATAGTAGAAGGACAGAGCAAGGAGGATGACGGCGAGAGTCTTATACTTGTGATTGGAATATTCACACCAGTTATTACATGAAGCTTGCTCGAGCTCGACTATCACCGAAGACTCATGACAAGGCGAACCACGCATGGAGATCAAAGTTGAAATGCCGAAGAAGTTGTGTGGCCTTGAGGTTTGCGTGAAATAGGAGAAGCATAAGGGAGTAGAGATCGCAGCTAGAGGAGCTCTAACTCCGAGAAGCATTGGAAAATGAAGCAGAGACAAAGGAGTTGAGTGATGTTGGGTTCATGCAAAAGTCGCTCTAACCCCAACCACATCCACCAGACCCGGGTCTATCCTGTGATGGCAAGCCACCTGACTGATTGAACTAAAGCATGGAAGATGGAAGTAGAGGCACCATCTTTTTTCCTTGGAAGCTTCGCGAATCTCCTGGAAATAGAGATGAGGAATGCCTAGGGCAACCAAACTTTCGGTTCAATTTGTGACCTAGTAGCCCAGGCCCAAATTCAAAGGGAGAAAACAAATTTCTAATGAAGATAATGTTGGAGGGAACCTATTATGTTGACAACAAAGGGGATTTAATGGTTGGAGAAAATACAAGGTTAAGTTTATTTTTCAGCAAATGGACTAGGCCCAACAAGCTGATGTTCCTGGTGTTAAACTTACAATAGCTATTGCATAGGGCCTGTTTGCTTGCTAGAGTTTTGATCTTTTAGAACTCAAAGAATCACTTAAGTGTGTTGTCCATCCTCTTTATTATGATTTGGGCTTATTATCAAAGGAAGTATTTGGGATAAATTGTTCTTTAGATTAGAAAATCCAAGGTATTAATGATCCATCTCTTGAAAATATGGGCCTATTTTGTTCAAAATTAGTTTTAGATATTGATGTGGGAAAATTAGCTATGAAGGTAACAAGCCAAGCCCATATGAGCAAGGAGAATTGTTTAGAAAGGACTAGCAATTTACAAAGTTGTTGGGCCACGCCCAAAAGGGAATACGTAAAAATAATATGGGCAGAGGGAACAATGTGCTTGAAATTTGTTTCCTAATCCAAATGGGCCCAACCCAATTTGATGAAGAAGTCAGGAAAACCCACATTAAAGGCTGAGTTGGTGTAAAAAAAGGAACCTTCAATACTTGCCCCAAGGGGTATGAGCCCATGAACAACCAATTTTTGACAATCAAATGGTATCCTTCATTGAGGTTGATGCTCTTGCATTTTTTGGTCCTATGTATGGTGGTGATGGTTACAACAATGTAGAAGCTTCATGGGCTAGTTATTGTTAATTAGAACAAATTGAGTCTTATGCTTTCGTGGTAAGAAGATGAGACAAGTTCTAATAAACATACAACATACAGGTATTGCTAAAGAAACCATTCCTATTTTCTTATGAGGGGTGAGGGTGATAAGAGTTATAGGGATCGAATGAATTGATTAAGGAATATGCTATCATCTGTAGACCATCCATTGTGACAATATTTGACCAATGATTTTCGAACTCATAAACAAATTCAAATTTATAAACGCTAAGTTGCACAAAAAATGTAGTAAAGGGCACAACCTAGGTCATCTTAAGGAGGCTTCAATACTTAATTGGTAAGATTTGGGGGTTTTGAGAATTAAAGCAATTAATTTAAATTGAAGGATAATAGCAACAATAGAAAAGGCACTAGTGCAAGGTATTCCTAGATTGGAAATTAATTATCATTGACCAAATATTAAACCCATTGGTGGCTATTGGTAATAAATCTGTCAATTCTACTAGTGATTAATCGACCTCTAGAATTTAATCAATGCAAATAGCTAATAAACGACGATCGCCAATTATTTAGAAATCACATCAATTTAGTGAGCTAATTGCTATAGCCTAACCGCCAATCGGAAAGTTAATTATAATGTTCTCCCTCAAACATAAACCAATAGATCTATCAATTTATGCCCAAAGGGTTTTCCTAAATGACAATCACCAATTTAGTTATTCCAATGAAGATTATAGCAATCACCACAAAATTAGAGGAATAGAAACTACAGAATATTAAGAAAACTAATGCATTTAATATAAACAAAGGGTCTCAAATGTCATCCCAATCCATCAGAAATCCCTACACTAGTAAAGAAATCTACTCCTCCATTCTGGAGGATTACAACAATGAAGATAAGAAAGAACCTGAAAATAATAGCAACAATTATTGCCACAACCTCTAAGACAAAGCACCTTCACTAATGGAACCCTTAGAGAGAGAAAGAGAGAAGAAGAGAGATGTAGAGAGAGAATAATAGCAACTAAAGTGGGAGCCTAAAAGTGAATGAAAAGCTTAGGGTAAAAGTCTATAACATCCCTTAAATACTTCTCTAAAATTGGGCAAAGTGGGTCCAAAACTGATTTAATGAGCTGTTCTGTGTCATCGCATGGGCTGCGCTAATGACCATTGAGCACTCACCGTGAGCTATGTAGAAAACGCTTTTTGTTGGGTTTTGTTGCTTAGGCAAAACAACAAATTGACATCTTCACGTATCTGGTCATTTTGGCCTATTAAATATCCGAATCTATCATCAGCACTAGAAATAGCGATTGTAGCCCTTTGAATAAGCTTTCCAACACCACCAAAATCACCTTAATTGGACATCTGTAGCTCCAGATATTGTAAAAATACTAATCAGAGGTCAAGTTGTATATCATCAAAAAATCAGCAACCTTGTTCTTGATATTTTGCATTTGATCCAAAGCTCCTGTGCACAAAACCATACTCAAAGAGACAAGTCAAACACAATAGGCTATAACTACAATTTATTCCAAAATCAATGTAAAAGTCAATAATTCTATTTAAATCATATAATGAGGAGTAAATCAAAATCCTTATTAATTGCATCAATAACTCAATAAAACTCATGCAAAAAGCTAAGGTTTAGTAGCAAGATAAGTGGCATAAATGCCCTTTATCATTGACCAATGCCTAATGGAAGCACTACTGGCATGTGTTTTTATACTTGTTGATTGAGCTAGAAAGGTGATGTCTTCCAAAATTAACCTACCTCCTCATTTTGAGATTTGCATTACTCAATATTTCAAAAATTTTCTTTGCATCCCTCAACCTATGGGTCTTTCTTTAGAGTTCAATTTTAAGAGATGTGAGCCTAACATTGAATTCCCAATATTCCCAACTATTATTAGTCATGGAGAAAGTGAATTAGGCCCTAAAGGGAGTTCATGACTCTTGGGTATTTGATTCAAAAGGATTTAAGGTTGCCTGGTAAGGTTGGCTAAACTTCTTGTTCACTAACCCTGATGATCTAGAAGGTTATAATGAACACTTTCAGGTTGAATTGATACACTTTGGTATTATCCACTTAAGAATTACAAGTCTGAGATTGAGGCTTGCTGTTGTTGATAGACTTTCAACAATGTGTAGTGTTCCACTTTTGTTGGTTGGTGATTTGTGGGATACTCTAGTAGGTAGTATCCAAATTGTGGACATTGGTTTCATACAAAAACTTGGCCAGTTGGAATTATAGTTTTTCTTTTTTTGGGGGGGGGGAGATAGGTGATGATACTGTTGACTTCATTCTCTTAGGGCCCATATGATTCTGGTGTACATTGAGTTAGGTGTAGGTTGAAAATTGTATGAAAAGTGGGGTTGTATTGTGCTTTAACTTTTTCCTATTTTTGAAAACTTCAAACAATGCCTATCAAGTCCATACTTAAAGGGTAGCAAAAAACTTTGTTAGTAACATTAGAAAGTAACCTTCTAACTAGTTGAAAACTTGAAAAAAGTTTAAGATAGATTTTTAGAAATGTATAACTATAAATCTCAAAAGCAGAATGTAAAAGAGATAAAGGGAGAAGAGAGAAACGGCATAATGAGTTTTTATACTCGGCAATCCTGCATCTATCCAGTTCTTAACAACCTATTGAGTTCCACTAATTCCTTTTCTTAACCTAGAGAAAGAACAATAATCTTTTTTTAGCATTCTCAAGCTAACTCATGTGACCAGGAGTTTACTCTACTGTTGCTTCTAAGTAGTCTTTAACTAGTTCTCCAAGCTAATTCTGTGACCAGGAATTCCAATCTACTGTCACTTACAAGTAATCTTCAACCAGCCTTTCTAAAATGACCTCACAATGATCACTATCAAATTAGGGTATAATGATTTGTCTAAGGTTGGTTCACTCTAACAAATAAACATTCAAGTTTTTCTTAGAATGAAATAGTGTATAACCTGAAAACTTGAATGACTTCTTTCTAATAATTCTTCCTAAGAAGAAAATGTTATCTAATAAGAACTTAGAAAGAATTTTTTTTTCAGAAGCAAAAGCTGTTACAAGAAGTAATGTCTTTACAAAAGAAGAAGGAGGATACTTGTTTTTGCGTTCTTAATAAAGTTGCAAAAGTCTTCTGTTGTAAGTACTTGACATTCTTTTATACTTGATCTTCAAATCAGACGTTTCCCCTTAATTTTACTTCCATTTAACACGTGTAGATATGCTTTTTGTGTCATGGATAAAGCCATCTAGGAGAGTAGCTCGACTATGTTAGGGCTACTTTTTGCAGGTGCAAAACCGTTGTCAAATAGGTGGTTTCTGAGCGATGCTTTAGAAATAACTTTTTACTTTCTAACCATGGTTTTGACTCATTCTTCTAGAAGCTAGGATGGTTGACCAAGAAAGCAAAAGTATATGTCACGTCAGCCCTTTTTGGGTGTTGACTTTAATTTGAAATTTGAATTTTCCCACCTTTTTTGCAAAGTGCACGATTTCTGATAACTCATGCTTTCTTATAGGTGCTTTCAGTTCTAATTTCTTTTTCATCTTCATTTCTTCAATCTGAGCTTGATAGAAATCTTTTTCTTTGGTATTGAAGACTACATTCACAACTTGCTTTAGAAAAAGATGGATTTCTTCATTGATCAGCACTTTTTGAATATGTGAACTATTCTCTAAAGATCTAGACTTGGTTTTTGAACTCGAAAATCTTTTCTCGTGTACACGTTCCTTCTCAGAGCTATTTTTCACATCGTTAGCTTCTGAATCTTTTTGAATGAGATTATAATTATGTTGAAACATCACACTGTCAAAAACTTACTCATTAATAGCTGATATGTCTATGAGAATGGTCTTGTTAATGTTGCAAAAACTCAAGTGAACTATTAGGCCATTCTTCAAAACATTTTAAAAAATTTGTCTTCTTATCATTCAAAATCTTAAGCTTTGAAGCTTTTTGAAGGGTTCTGAAGCTAACAATCTCCCCCTTTTTGATGATGACAAACTAAATTTTGAGAAAATATTTTGGAGAATACTTTTAAAGAAAACTTTCAAGGTTAGGACCTTTTATCATATCATTAAAATGGAGACTGTAATTGCTTGAAAGAACCTTGTATCAGAGTTTTTCATAACATATTATTAGAGCCTAAGAGTTCTTTCAAAACACGTGAAGGTATCATTTTTCATAAAATAGCTAACTTAAGGTTTCTTATTAATTTCATCAAAATATAGATCAACTTTAGTAAGCTATAATCAGAGCTATTTTTGAAAAAGATTTTCTTGAGTGGTATTAGAGTATTTTAATTTTTGAACAGAGAAATAACTTGATTATCAATGTCATTGTGACTTTTTGAACTTGATTTATTAAAGTATCTGACTTTATATTGACAATACTTTGTGATCTTAATCTTTATCAAAACTCAACTACTTATCACACTTTCTTTAAGTTGTTTCAGAAAACTCATCTTCTTAGAGAATCAATATCAGAATTGTAGGTAATCGTAAACAATAGTTTAAAGCATGAAACTAATAATGGTGAAAGATGTAGGAGTTTTTGAAATGTATATGCCAGATTATAAGCTTATGTATCAGACCATATAAAAAATCAAATGATAGACATATGTGTATCAAAGCATATTTGCACAAGTTTTCTTCTAAATCATATATCTTAGAGCATATAGTTGTGTTAAAGTGTGTGAGCATATATCAGTATTGGTTTCAAAGTAGCATATCACTTATACATGTCAGAGCAAATGAAGTTCATATGTATATAAGAACAAGTATCAAAGCATCAATTTTAATATATATATATATATATATATATATATATATATATATATATATATATATATATATATATTTCAGTGCATGATTTGTAAATATCAAAGCATGAAGGGCATATTAGTACAAGAAATAATTTGTATTCAAATCATAAAGAGGTGATAAATGTATCATATCATTAGCAAAATTTATCAGAGCAAACCATAAGATATATCAGAGCATAATTAAAAGGATAAAAGTGTTAGAGCATTTATTGGAATTATAAAAATTGTTCTAAAGGACATAAAAAAAAGGTCTAAAAAATAAAAGAAAATGATATGCATGACTTTATGACTTTTTGAAGCACTCCCCTAGCTTAACCCCCTTTGAATCTTAGCACAAAAGATTTTCTTTCTCTTCTTTCTCCTATTTTATCATCGCAAAAGGTTTGTGCTTGAGGTCACACCATCATTGACCTCTCTCTTTGAACTCACAAAGAAGCTGTAGGAGCAACTCCTCATGTCTTCTCATTTGAGCTCCAATGTCTCGCTGGAAACTTCAACTTTGTCAATTGGGAGCCATCTTGCTGATTGTGTAGTAGGAGCTAGACCCCTGAGAGACTTGGTTGTGACTCAGGTTGAGGTTGGCTAGGAAGGTATATTGTTGTTGTTGTTGTTGTTAGGGCAACTTTGGGATCAGGCTTTGGAATGTCTAAAGGACAGTGTCCCAGACTTAGATGAATCATCTTTTTCTTCTTACCTAGAACTTCACCTTGAGGACAAGGTGATGGTTCAATGGGAGGGTATTGTGAGAGACCAAGTATCTCATAGAGGGTTAACAATGTATAAAAGAGAAAGATGGCCAAGAGTATTTTAGACAAACCAATGGGGAAAATGATTGTGTAGCCAAATAACCTTGCTGAATCAATAGGTGTAGGCATGGGTGGTGTGGTGCTGCTAGGGGTTCTGTTAGCTGATGGTATAGCGAGTGTAGGGATAGTTTGCGGTTAGGCAAGGATTAGGACTAAGTCTTGGAGAGACTTAGCCTTGCCAGTGCCTAGAACCCTTTCTCTCTCTATTTGCTCATTTAAATTATGGTTTTTCTCTTCTTCCCTAAGCTAGGATCTCATTGTTTCTAGTCTAGCAGTGTTAGTAATACACATACCTCTATACTTTCTATCAATTCTATTGTGGTTCCATACTATGACACTTGAACATATGATATTAAACAAAAGCTTATATATGTGATGGGTTGCATTTATGCACCCATTTTCCATCCTAACTCTAAATATTTTGCATTTGAATTATACTTAATTGATAATTTGATTAGTGAATTTGCACTTTGTCCTTAGTATGCATCATTGAATAATTTTGTAGCTATCAGCACCATTTTTAGTGAATATTCATATTGGAAGTCCTCTGTGCCTTTAATCTCGTTTTGGGAATGTTGCTTGGTAACAGGAGCTTCCAAGTTAGTGTATTAGAGAAGAAAGGACTGAGCACTGTTGACCGCCAACGGTCATATGTGAGTGACGCATTAGCGCGAGAAAAATTTTCCAGATTGGGCCCTTTTTGTTTATTATACTTGCTATTATAGGCCAAGGGGGCAGCCACAAATAACACTCTCTCGAACTCACTCTCTCCGAACTCTCTCTCTACACTCTTTCTCCTCTCTCTCTCTCTCTAGGTTTTGGGAATCCTTAATCATTGTTCTAGTCCCCATTCTGGATTGTAATTTTGCGTTTTCTTTCAACAACGATTGTGAACCTCCACCTATGGAGGAGTAATCCCTTTACCGTGCATAGGAGTAATCGAAGATTAAAATTGTTCATGAGATTATTAGTTTTAATCGCAATTTGTGGTTAGTTTTTCTTTCCCTTTTGTTATCTCTTTTAAATATTGGTTGTATGGATTATTGTGATTGTTTTCCTAGAGTTGCCTCTGTATGATGTTTATCCAATGGGTAAAGGATTAGAACTAATTTCATTGGGAATTAGGTTACTATAATTGGTAGTTAAATTGGCATAGGTTGATAGAATCACGATTGTGAATCACTAGTTCATATCTTAGTCAAAACCTTAGTGGGAGTGCATTTTTATAGCGTTAAGTAGAATTGTACCGTTGTTGTGTGGAAACAGGATTAATGAAAGCAACCTCTAGCACAAATTTATCTTTGAATCAATGATTGAACAACTCTTTATTTGAGGGAACCCTTGTGTAGGTAATTTTTCTCAATTATAATTCTTTTAATTAACTTCCTTTTTAATAGTTGAAAAACTCCTGAAATCTTGAATCAATTAGAATACTTCCACGTGAAACGACCTGGATTGCATCCTATCTGCATTTTTGGTGTAATTTAGTTATTAAAATATTTTTAATTTGTTGCGGGTAGTGATAACTCGCATAAAATTTTGGCACCATTAGGAAAGCAGTGCTATTTGATTCTTTTTATTTTTATTTTTATTTTTTCCTTATTTTCAATTGCTGTTTGTTTCCTTTTTTAAAAAAAATATTTATTATTTTATCTTTGTTTCATAGATTATTCCCTTGTGCATTTGATTGTTGAGGTGATTTGATTTTATGACCCGCTCCTTCTTAATTTTTCCATACTCTCTGATCAGAGACTGAGAAAACTACTAAGCATCTTAGGAAGGTTATGAGAGAGCAAGTTAACTAGCAAAACTCACCCTCTTCTTCAAATACAACTTGGGAATTAGATAACTTTTTATATTTTTTCTCCTAAACATTCTTATTCTTCCACTAGTGTTTCAGGTAATATGGCTAACAATAACAGGACCTTAAAGAAGCTTGCTGCCCAAGACCTTCATTACCGTCGTTGAAGATCATTTACCCTAACCATGAAGTCGACTTTAAGCTCAAGTTTGGGCTCCTGCACCACCTACCTAAGTTCCCTGGGCTATCTGGGAAGACCCACACAAGCATCTCAAGCAGTTTCATGTGATTTGTGTGACAATAAAGCCTCGAAGGGTCACGGATAACCAAATTAAATTAACGGCTTTTCCATTTTCCCTTGAATGAGCTACTAAAGATTGGTTTTTCTATATTCCCCATGGAATGATTGACAACTAGAATAGCATAAAGCCCATCTTTCTAGAAAGTTCTTTCCAGCCTCCAAAGTAACTCCATTAGAAAAGACATTTGTGACATTCAGTAGCTACAAGGTGAATCTCTCTATGAGTCCTGGGAGAGGTTCAATAGATTGTGTGTGCTGCCCCAACATCAAATACTAGAATAGTTACTTATTTAGTACTTCTATGAGGGATTACTAGTCATGGAAAGGAGTATGATTGATGCTGCAAGTAAGGTGCCTTAGTTAGTAAGATCCCTACTCCTGCTAGGGTTTTGATTGAAAATATGGCAGAACTCTCGCAGTTTGGCTAAGTTTGCAGTAGCACTTACCATGTAGGTGAAGCCTCTTTAGTGGAAAATAGTATAGTAGAGCAAAAGCAAGATGAACTGACATAGTTCTTGGAATAAATTGCATTGAATTAAGTTCCTTCAGTCAAGGCGTGCATGCATGTGGTATTTGCTCCTATGAGTCACACACTTTATATATGTGCCCTCAATTGTAGGAAAACCCTACTTCATCAGCTGATAATGTGTTTCCTAGTATGCCTCAGAATTAGGGTAATTAAGGGTACAATCCATAGGAACACCTACAACCTCGCTGGAGAGATCAACTGAATTTTAGATGGAACAATTCTTCTCAATAGTAAAAACGAAATATGTTCCACCAGGAGGCGGTAGCATGGGGCCATATTTGGCCACCACCTGTCCACAGCTTCCAATTCCCATCAGCCAGTCTCCCTGCTCCTCCCCTCAGATGCACCATGGCAGGAGATGATGAAAATGATAATTGAAAACCAGAAGAAAAAGGAACAAGCCATGCAAGAGATGAGAAATGCAATTATACGGCTAGAGAATTCCCAAGCTCGCAAGGTAGTGCATCCACCATTCCTTCTTAGATAGTTCCTAAACCCAAGGGGAACGTTTATACTATTGTTTTGAGATCTGGTATGGTTTTTCCTGAGGTTGTTGGTCCTTCAAAGCAGGTTGTGGTTGAGGATCAGGAGGATGAGATCGCTTCGGCCAGGGGTGTAGCAGGATGAGCCTCATCTCAATAAAAGAGATTAGACAAGATGGTAGAAAGACCTATTCCATTGCCCTTCCCACAGTAAGTTACAAGGCCCAAGAGGCCCAATGAGTTGGAATTGGAAAATGACCTCTTGGAAACTTTTTGGAAGGTAGAAGTAAACATTCCTCTTTTGGATGCGATCAGGCATATCCCTAAGTATGCCAAGTTTTAAAAAAATTATGCACCAACAAGAGGAAGTTGAGGGGCAATGCAGGAGAGAGTTACCATGGGGGTGAAAGCCTCCTCCCTTATTTAGCCAGGCTAGTTTCCCATAAAGCACAAGGATCTAAGCATGTTCAATGTTCTGCACCATTGGAACCTGCACATTAGACAAGCTTTGGCAGATCTTGGGCTGAATGAGTATTATGCCCTAATTCAGTTTATGAGGCTCTGGGTAGAGGGAGACACCCATGAGACTGATAGTCTAGTTCACCAACTCCAGCATTCAGAGTCCAGAATGGGATATTAGAGGACATCCTTGTCCAGGTAAATAATTTAATTTTTCTAGCAGACTTTTATGTTTTGGCAATGGAGGATGACCTCAATGCAACTGAGCATACTTTGATCTTAGGGAGACCTTTTTGAAACTGCAAGAACTAAGATTGATGTGTATGCGGGCACTTTGTCCTTTGAGTGTGGGGATATGAAGGCCCAGTTTTGCTATCTGATGCCATGAAACACCCACCTGAAGAACATTCTGTCTTTAGTATTGATGTCATCGACTCCTTGGTTAATGAGGTATATGTTAGCTCCTAGAATTTAGATGAGTTGTTAGGGGTGGCACCAGCATTTGAATGTCCTTATGATCGTGCCACCAAATTGTGCAGGGAGTGTGCCACTATTGATGCATCTTTGACTGAGCAATTTTTTGAGAAAACTACAAAACTTTTGGAAGCTAATGCCACAAGCCCTATCGTTGATACATTCGGGCACCCCATCTGAAAGTACTTTATTTTCTAGCCTATATTATTTGTTTATCCATAGGATATGATGATTATGCCTGTCTAGAATTGTTTAAGCTTAGGAACAGGTACACAGTTCTCAGGGCTGAGCTGGAAGCCCTCCCGATCACCTCAAGGATGCATTCCCAGGGGAAGGTGAAACACTACCGGTCATCATAGCCAAAGGCCTCTCTAGGACCCAAGAGGATAATTTGATTACTGATTTGAGAAGGCACAAGAAGACCATTGGCTTGGACCCTAGATGACATTATAGGGATTAGCCCCTCCACTTGTATGCAGAATATTTCTAGAGGATGGAGCTAAACTGGTTAGATAGCCACAATGCGGCTCAACCCATTAATACTTGATGTGGTCAAGAAGGAGGTGACAAGGCTTTTAGGCCGACATTATCTACCCTATTTTAGACAGTGAGTGGGTGAGTCCGGTGTAAGGGGTTCCCAAAAAGTTGGGGATCATAGTGGTGAAGAATGAAAGGCGAGTTGGTTCCTACTCGGTAAGAAGGTTGAAGTTACGGCTCAATCAAGCCACCTAGAAGGACCATTACCCCCGCCTTTCATTGATTAGATGTTGGAGAGGTTGGGGGGAAGTCTCACAAGCCTTTTAGATGGGTACCTGGGTACTTTCAAATTCATATTGACTTGGAGGACTAGGAAGAAACCACCTTCATGTGCCCCTTTAGCACCTATGCTTATAGGCGGATGTCCTTTGGGCTTTGCAATACACCAGCTACTTTTCAGTGGTGCATGATAAGCATTTTTTATCCTGGAGGAGTGCATGGAGGTATTTATGGATGATTTTCCTGTTTTTGGTTCTTCTTTTGATTCTTACTTGGGTAGTCTAGCTAGAGTACTCCAGAGATGTGTGGAGACTAAACAAACAAATATGGAGACATGAGGTCCCCTTATCTCAACCCCGTGAAGGGATAAAGGGGTCAAGCTGGCCCCATTCCATAAGACAGACATTTGGGAAGAAGAGACACAATGCATAATGAAACTGATAATAATCAGAGGAATCCAAAATCCTCATGTGTCACCTCCAAGAAGTGCCATTCCACCTTATTATAGGCTTTTCTCTAAGTCTATTTTGAAAGCCACTTGCCCTTTTTTTGTTTTTAGTGGAATGCATCCAATGTAAAACTTCTTGAGCTAAGATATATGTCTGATGTCCCTCTCCCTAGAATAAAATTACCTTGGAGGGGACTAACAAGGTACTCAAGGAGAGGCGAAGTCGATTTACCAACACCTCAGTGATTATTTTGTATATTACATTCCAAAGACTTATCGGATGAAATTCCTTAAATTGGGTAGGATACTCTACCTTAGGAATTAGCACTAGGAGGGTCTCTGCCAAGCCTGGGTCAAACCACCTTGAAGCAAAAGCCTCACAAACTAAATGAAATACCTCGGATCACACAATATGCAGTATTGTTTAAAGAAGATAGCCTGAAAACCATCAGGCCCTAGTGCCTTATAAGAATGCACAGCCATGATGTAACACCCTAAAAAATTATTTAAAAATTAATTTGAGTTTTATTAGTTATAATTTTAAAAATCTGCAGTTTAGCAATGATGAGAATGACCCAACGACCCTCAAAAAAAAAACTTAGGCCGAGGGAATAGTAACCTTGCGAGCTCATGGGCTCGTCCAGCGAAACCCCAAATCTAGATCAGGAAATGCCTAAGACTGAAAAAAGAGAGGGTTGAGGTTAGAAATAGTTAGAAAAGAGAATTTTATACCTAAATTTAATTTTCGGGCAATGTTTGATTACCCGGGTATGGTATTTTACCCGTTAGGAAATTTCAGTGTGTAATTTCTAATACCAAAAGATAGTTTAATCTTACAAAAGGCTAATGTCTATCCATTTAAATCAAATGAATGGATAAGATTCAATCTTGAATAATAAGATCAAATCCTAGCCATCCATCTTATTTTATTTAGAAAGAAACTATGCTTTTTACCTAAATGCTACATTTATGACAAGATAACTGCAAAAGCCACCAAACTTGCCAAATCATCTTATCATTCTTGGCCAAACACAAAGAGAACCAGCATCCTCCATTGCCAAGAGCTCAAAATTTCATTCAAAATCCAAAAGCACTAGCCTAGAGTTGTTAAATCTTCAAAGTTCTTTTACAGAACTTGTTCCACTCCTCAATATCTACCAAACTAACTAATTAGAATTTCAATCCATCAATCTTTTCTACTTTGAGGGCTCACCATATACTATTTAGGGAAGGGTTTAATGTTGATTTGGTGGCCTTTAAGTGAGCAAGATCACTCTTGGAACCTCCTTGGAGCCAAGATCCCTAAAGCCACCAAAGTAGGGCTTTTGAACCTCTTTTGCTTTCAAATCCATTTTTCTATTTTAACTATTGATTTAATTTGATGTTTTTGTTTGTATTGGTTGATAATATATTGATATTGATGTGTTAATTTTGGTGGAGTGTTTGGATGATGTTAGAAGTCATTTTTGTGAAAAGAGATTTTGAGTTATACTGGATTTTCGGTTTTACATAGCAGCCACTGAACTGAATTTTCTGGTACTATTGTGGGTATTTTCATGAGCTAGAAAAAAGATATGTTGAAGCTAACATCCTAGGCTAGTTCCATAAACTTTTTTGGGCTTTGATTTTGACTCCTAATGTTTAAAAAAATCAGAAACTGAAGTGAACTATGTGCTGCCTGGATTATTGGAACTAAAACTATAAATTTTGCTAATTTTATTACCACACCAAATGATTGAATTATTACTTGAAATTTTTACAGGGTGTTGAGGACATATTGAAGTCCAACCGTGAATTTTTGTATGATGTGATATGTTCATGTGATAGGGTAATAAAATTGGGAACTATGGCTATTGGCTAAATAGGGGGTTTCTAACCTCCAAATTTGTCTAATTTTTTCTCTAAAATTTTTATGGAACCTTATGGACACATTGAAGTGTCTTTGGTAATTTTTTTAGCTTTGGATTTGATGGTTTGAAATGCAGAATAAATTGTGCTACAAATATGGGAAATCTAACATTGTGTTGAAAATGAATTGATGCTTTGAATTGATGAAATAATGACATTTTGGTTCTAGTATGACATGAATACTTGATATTAAATGTTTGGCCATGTGACTTGTGACATATAAATGCATGCTATAGGAAATAAAGAGTGGTTTATGAGACATGATTGAAATTGCATTGTGAATGAATGCCTACATGTGGCTTATGCATGCATTTGGGAAAAGAGAAAAGTACATGATGCAATTATATGAGAAATGAGAATGTATAAACTTCAATCGTGCATGTTTTGACATATGGACAAAATAGAAACAAGAATTAGATTGAATGAGGGGAAGGCAAGAGAAGAACTTTCCCAAAGATGTTTTTGAATCAGTAGATGTATCGGCTAGGAATAGATCTGTGTGTGATTCAAAATGAAAAATGAAGTCGATGATCACGTATAGGAATGAGCTCATCCTGATAAGCGTATATTTCCTTATATGGTGTCATCCACTATAAATACTATTTGGTATAAATTATCTATTGTGGAGTTGTCCAGGCAATACCGTTAGGTATAAACTAAGTATTTCCTATGTCGATAGAGAAAATGCACTGATTTGATTTCTATAGCTATAAGTGAAACCATGTTCTTTTGGGATAATTTCGTTGCATTTAGCATATGCACAATAATATCATATGTAATCTCTTGATTAGAATTACTTACTATGTATTTGAGTTTCATGATATATGGCACTAAGTGATTGATTGTTAAAGCTATCCACTTAGAGGGATGATTTTAGAACTTTAAAATGAATCTTTAATATATATTGCATGATCAAATTTTCTTGATAAACCAAAGTGGCTGGGGCGATGATGATGACATTATGAGTGTGTCCTGGGAGTTGCCCTCCTGAGAATTTTATAATTCTCACCCCTATGTGTTTTTGTGTTCATATGTTGCCTCCAGGTTGATCCAGAACAATGGGCTGCTACGTGAAGAGCTCGGGATTATAGTAGCTTAGTAGTTGGTGTTTTACTTTACTGTATTTAGTTAGAGTTATATGTATGTAAATGAAATAGTGAACATATTATATTAAAGCTCTTAGAAGAGCTTCCTTTTGTAAGTAACTATGTATTCAATAAATATTGAGTTTCCTTATTATATATTTATTAATAGAATTACGCTTAGTTATTACACACGTTAATGAGCTTGCTATAGATAATTAAGAGGTCCGCTAATTTATAAGTAACAACTCCCAAGCATAATGTCATGACTTAAGGGTGACATTGCACTTAGGAGGATGTTACACATGACAGCTCTCGTCACCTCCTCCATGGTTCCAGGTGCCAAAATACTATCAATATCATCCTGATAGAGAATTGGCACCGTCACTTGTCTATAACCAAATATCAGAGTCCTCCTCAAATGCAAATAGGTTACTATAAAAGCGGTTCGCCACCATTTTAAGGGTCTCCTGGTAGTGCACCAAATCCCCCCATCCACATGAAGTCCATGAATTTTATTACGCTTCCTTCTTGTTCCTGTTTGTGCATGAAAGAACTTAGTGTTCTTATCCCCAAACTTAATTCTATCTTCTATAGACTTTTGGAACCACAGCATCTCTTCTTAAGAGAACAACATCATACTCCTTACGCAAATAAATCTCATGCTGCTTGAGAGATGAAAAATCATAAACCTCTAGCTCCTTTTGAACACTCGAAATCCTAGCCTCCAGAATGCGTTTCCTTTTACCTATGTGTCCAAACACCTCCTTATTAAACAGCATAAAAGCTCCTGAGTTTCCATCAAGCAAACTCCTACATTACCTCTTTATCCTTCCACGACTCTTTCACAATTCTGTTCATACTCCCCATGCATCGCCTAAGCTGCCAGAAAACGAAATAGATGTTCCATCCTAGGATCCCTTGTAGGATTCATTCAGGTAAAAAAGGTGTGTGATCCGAGTGGAGACAAGTGAGATTCTCAACATATGCTTCCCGAAACATATCTCTCTAGCTAAGGTTGACCAAGGCACGATCAAGCCTCTTGGCCACGGAGTTCCTCCTACCTACAAGACTAAGTAAATCGATGACCAATAGCACCTAAATCCATCAGCCCACAATCATCTATAGCAGCAAAGTACATATCAGCTCTAGTCATTAGGAAATTCCCTCCCCTAACTTCAGATTAGTGAGCCACCTCATTATAGTCTAGACAACTCACGTAAATAAGCCCATAACAACACCCGATTTGCAGGAACATGACTATCATAAACAACACTGTAACACCACTTAGTGCGAAATGTATTAAATTCCAGCGTCACATCCTAGAATGAATCCTGACAACCCTCCAACTCTTAATAGATGTAGAAACCATTATCCAAATACCACCAGCTGACTTCTAGCCTTAGAAACAGCTCCACTGAGTAGCCAAGCTTCTCCCAAAAGAATTTTACATTATTATACTGGGTATGGGTTTCCAATACAATAAAAACTTCTGTTTGAACTTTTTCACCAGCTCCCTCACATGACACTTCCCTGACATTCATAGCACCCCTCATATTCCAAGAAATTATCTTCCAATCTGACCAATCCATAGACAATTGGATCATAAGGTCGATTGTGCTTGGGCATACCCCACCCTCATGTAGTAGTATTTGGTCCTCCCTCACCCTTATCTTGCTCCTTGTCAACTTTCTCACCCCCTAATTTGGAGCACCACATTGTCTAGAACAGTTTTCTTTATAGGCGACAATCCTACGGTCTTTTGGTTACAACTTTTGGTAGGCTAGTTGTGCCCCCACCCATAGTAAATTGTTGCACTGTGTTTTGGGGGGCTTAGTAAGCTACTTTCTTAGCCTCCTTATTGCGTGTGGCTCAAAAAACAATGGGTTCCTTTGGTTGCTTAGGCTTACGAATAACCAAGGGCTCATTTAATCTAGACGAAGCTAAGGGATGTTCGTAGCTAGTGAATTTCTAGAGGATTCCCCATGTTGAATATGCTTGCTCCTTCCATGCAACCCTACGCTAACAACTCCCATGCCTTTATTAGAAGTTTTGGAATCTCGTCCAGAAGTATTTTTTCTCGTTGTCTTTGCTTTGCCTTTTCCTCAGGCCCACCACTTGCCAATCATTATGAGTTTTCTTAATAGACACATTTATTAGATTCTCATCTATAATGACTCCTTGATTCATTTGCATTTGATCCTATATACTTTTTTCCTTTTTGAATTTTGAATGTTCCCTTCTCCCACCTAAATGCTGTCCCTCTTGATGAATTCCCCACTGGAACCACCTTATCTACCTCTGACTCCCTCCTTTATAGTTTCTTCCCATGTGCCCATAACAGTGGCACTGGTTACATATTAAATGTAGACTCTCATAAACAACCTCATAACAGAAACCATCGATCATGACCCGTTTCACCACCAGCAAAATGAGATCCACTTCTACTCCACTCTAATTGTTTGCCCAGAAGCAATCATCTGAATTGCCTTTTCATGATAATACCAAATGTTAAGACCTGTAAATCGTATCCAAACCAAGGTTAACCCAAAGGACTTATCCCTTGGCCTAAATTCTGGTGTCCATTGTTTGACTCCAGGTAGTTCCAGCAATCATCCATGGTCCTCCTATGATCACCTTCTCCCAGTTTCAGGCAAATCAAATTTCACCATATAGTATCCAAAGCCTACATTCCAAACTTCATATCCGCTATTTCCGCCAAACATTCTTCAATAGACTTGCTATCATAGCGTAACCCAGGGTTTCCCCTAGGACTTTAACCAACAAAGCATCATGGTATGGTGATGAAAGTGCACTCCTCCCTATCGGTGAAACACATGGATGTGGTGCCACATCCCTTGTTTCCCTTCCACTACCACCAACTTGTCCCCATCCAGATCATCATCCAAAAGAAGAGGTTTTGGTGTTTGTGTGCCTAACGCTTTTGTCCCTGAATGATATCTTGCTAGTCCAACTCTTATTCCCTATCACTCCCTTCGTAGCATCTCTTTAAACCTCCTGCATTCGCCCTTACCCCTCATTTTGACATTGGTTCTCTTCGTGTTTCTTCTCTGGACTCATCTTTGCTCATTCACCTTTCTAGTATCAAGCTATAAAATGAGCTAAACTATCCAGTGATACCAATCTCTAAACTGGATTTCTATCATGCAGTTGTTTTTTTAGGATTATAAATCCAATAATAGATTAAACACATCAAAAGGTAATCTTATTGCATCAACTCATCAATTCATACTTAAAAAGAAGTGAATAAAATTTATAGATTGAAAATAAGAAGGAAAATAATTCATCACCAGCTAGATTATTTATTTAAATAATTTATTTATTGACCTGATTAGATTTGATTTGATCATATTACATCAAAAACTCTCTCATTGTATTCAATTTGTAATCCTTTTCTCTCCTAATTATGACCATACAAAATCAATTACATTCATTACATTAAATATAAATAAAATAATAAAATTTGAATTTTCATTAAAAGGGTAGAGGAATATTTTAGTAGTATATCAATTAAGAAGATTTAAAAATATTGGAGTAATGCATCAATTACACAATCATTTTTAACTAAAAAAAAAAGTTACATAATCATTCAAATTTTTGTAAAAAGAATTAATAAATAGTTAGTATTGTTATTAAAGAAGTTTAAATTGTGGAATTTATTTTATTAAAAATTTTAATGTTTAGAAATCAAAGTTTTTGTTTGAAAAAAATTAATATAAAAAATTATGGAATTAATAAGTATGAATATTTAAGTTGAAAAAAAAATTTTAAATATGGTATAGTGAGACGGGTAACTAGATAATTTTTATTTTTTTTAATGATTTTCAAAAAAATTATAGAAGGAATCTTTCCCACCATTTAAGTTGAGAAATGAGTTATAAATTATTGGCTTGATTTATTATTTTTTATGATGGTTTCTGAAAATTACATTGGTGCAAATGTGACTTTTTTCTTTCAAATGCATGGAGACATTTATCTATTTAAGGTTTTTAATTTATTTTTATTTTCAAGGCACTTTTTAGTTTATTTTGATATAATAATATTATAACATTTTAATGTTATAATATATTTAAGTGTAGTGTTGAACATAAGTTAAAAAAAAATTCAATTATAATATTTTAAACATTTGAAATATTTACAGCTTGTAATATTTTGGATGTTTAAGAATTGTGAAACTGATATGTGTCATAATATTCAATGTAGAGTATGTGTTAATAAAAGAGAGATATGAATATATAATTAAAAAATGATTAATAATTACAATATAAATGAAAATTTAAAACTTACTTTAAATAGAAAGGTTGAAAAAAATAGTGAAGCATAAATTTTTCAATGAATAACGCATGACAAAAGTTTTTTTAAAATGATTCTAAATTATTATTATTATTATTATTATATAAATTCATGCATCTCATCATAGGAATGAAATATAAGTAAAACATGATAATATCTCTTCCTTGAAAACAATTAGTACTCTAAAATAATTTAATAAAACTTAAAAAAAATACAGAAATAAATCACTATCAAGAATTATTTCCGAAAATAGGTCAATAAACTTGCAAAACAAACACCCCCCAAAGATCCATTTTTTCCATGTCCTTCACGTGACCAATCACCCATGAAGCTTTCCTTTTTTCTTCTTTCTTTCTTTTTCATATTTACATTTCTTCCTGGGTGTTTCATGTTCGTGTGTCTCATTGCTCTTCCCTTATGTGTCGCTAATTTTTTTTTTTCCTTTTTTTCTTCTCTTCTCTTGGCAGTTTCACATACTATTCCCATGAACTTTTTACTGCAATGAAAATTAACACGCTGACCACCCTATTTAATTTATAACCACTAATGACCCAGTAATTTTTCATGCTCATCACATCACCCATGGCATTTTTCTTTTTATTTTTTCCTCTTTCTTTTTCACATTTACGTTTCTTTCTAGATGTTTCTATATATATATATATATATATATATATATATAGAGAGAGAGAGAGAGAGAGAGAGAAATTAATATTTTATAATCTTATTTTAAATACTTATTAATCAAAATTTAATTCTTTGATAAATTCTCATTAGGCTATTTTTCAAGAATTAACTCAAACAATTAACAAAATAATACTAAGTTACTCTGCCTACTTTTTTTTTATGAAAAAAGAGGAGGTTACACTAACTACTTGAAAAATAATGCAAATTGAAAGATTTGATGATTGAATAATAGTGTAAAAGTATTTTACATTATTTGTATCAAATTCAATTAATTAATGGCACATTTATTTCAATTTTTTTATGACAAAATTAGATTTTAAATAAAAAATCACTTTCCACAAAAAATACTAATCCCAGCTTCTATTTAAAATTTAAAAAAGCTTTCAATTTATAAGTAAAAGATAATGATATAAGTAGTTAATTTCCATTGCAAAAAAGCTTCTAATCTTATGCAAGTTAAAAAAAAAAACTTTTTTATGAAAAAATAACTTTTTCCCAAGAAGAAAAAAGGAAACAAACACACCCTAAACTAATCTTTTGCAAGTTAATAAAAATTGATTCATACAAAGTTATTTGATTAGATCCAAACTTTAGGCTAAGCCTAATGTTAATGTTAAAAAGTTATATAAATGATAGAATTGAGTAACTAATAATGGAATAGAGTAAAAACACATGAGATGGAATGGAACATATTATGTAATTCTCTTGTTTGGATATTTTATAAGATTACTTAAGGAAAGAAAGGACAATTCTTTTTTAACCTTGAGTGACAAAATTTCGGGAGGTTTTTGAGTGATAAAAAAGGATAAGGGGTCCCTCCTAAACCATTCCCCTCTCTCTCTCTCTCTCTCTGAAGGCAAAATAGATTTTTCAATCACTTATCTTTATTCAATTCTTTATTTTGATTCTCTATCTTTTTTTTCTTCTCAATTTAGGTCCTTTTTAGGTTTTAAAGCATTTTCAATTTAGTCCGAATTCACTAATCCATCACAAATAGATATATCAGATTCACATGTGTATCATGTCAGCATTGATTGTACCACATCAGTATTATTCATCATTTTAGAACAAAACAATAAATGGGGATCAAATTAAAAATAATTTGAAAGATAAAATACCAAATCGATAAAAGACAAAAGATAAGGGACCGAATCCAAAATTCGAGTAAAGACAAGGAAAAAAAACCTATTTTTCCCGTTTTAAATTACTCTCAAAACAAAATTTACTAAAATTTCGTCACATCAATATCATTCCACTCAACTGAGCCGGACAAAGTTAGCATGCGACGTTACACGTGAGCTCATTGGTTAGACAACTTTGACCTTCTCATATTCATTCATACCTCATTGATATTAAAAGAAATATTACTTCATCATCCTATATTTTATATATCATATAGATATTTAATTTATCATCATTAAATTTTATGAGACTCTATTTTAATATTTTTTATTTTATTTTTACCCTTTAATTTGAGTGGATGTCTATTAAGACCCGTATTTTTTGGTACTCAAATAACAACTCTTGCCAGTATAAGAAGAAACAACGTGGCATTTTAACTTTCCCTTTGTCCGAAAAGGTTGGTAGTTGTAGTTGGTGGGTCACGGCGTCGCTTGCTATGGCAAACTGTAGCGTACACTGTACTTGGATTTAATATCTTCTGTGTTTGCCCCGTTTTTGCACACACATTCATTTCTCTCCGATAGATAATTAGATACCCAGATCTCATTTTTCTGTGATATCATTCGAAAACCAGGTTTGCCTTTAAAGCTTATATATATATTTGCTTTTCCATGCACTTTAGTTAGCGTTTTGGATTGGTGATACATGTGGTCTTAATTATGAGCTTATTCTGTTTTCCCTGAAAAGCATGTTTTACTGTTGTTTTTGTTGGTGATCCGCGTTTTAGATGTGGGATCAGTTTGTTGGACCAAGATTTTTGTGATACTGGTTTGGAATTTTCATGCAGTGGATGAAGCTCTGCTTGTTATATGTTATTCGTTAAATAATTCTGTACGGTAATGTTTGAGGCTAATAAAAACAAAACAAAAGAATTCTAGTTGGAACAATTTTGTTATTTTATTGTAACTAACTCTCATATTTGACTGTTGTATTTTGAAATTTTACGAGCTTTGGAGCTATAGCCCTTGTTCGATATGTACAAATATCTAGGAAACTATAAGCCTGTTTGGTTATTGGGATTAATACTTATCTTTTGCATAAATGAAAGAGGATCTTATCCTCCTTTTGTTGCCCCAATTCTAGGAACCGTATATTATCTTTAAGGCTAAGAGTTAATCTGGTGATTCTATATCTTAGCGCGATTTTGGAAATTTTAGTTTTAGAGGGAAAAGTAAAGAAATCAATTCTGAATCTTGGAACCAGAAGATTCCTATTTCTCCCTGTGTCTTTACTCTTTGTCGTTGGAAACTTGGAATATGTTTTAGTCTATTGTACTTCCCAGTGTACTTGTAGAGAGCTGTTTTATTCAAGGCTTTTTGATGTCCCCAATCAAGTTCTGACTTCCCTCAGATATTGTAGTTTACAACTTTTTAGTGAGTTAGAAGTTCATGCCAATTTTTCACTTATATTTGTTTTTTATGTTTTTCTCATGTGAATTACCAAATGTTGAACAGGAGTCAAATTATGGCTCAACCTACGAATCTTACAAGAATAGGCCTTGCTGGACTGGCTGTGATGGGCCAAAATCTTGCTCTCAATATTGCTGAGAAGGGCTTTCCCATTTCTGTATATAACAGGACCACATCCAAGGTTGATGAAACTGTGGAAAGAGCGAAGCAGGAAGGAAATCTTCCTGTTTATGGCTACCATGACCCTGAATCTTTTGTTCAATCCATTCAGAAGCCTAGGGTCATAATAATGCTTGTTAAGGCTGGGGCACCTGTTGACCAGACCATTAAGACCCTATCTGCATACTTGGAGAAAGGTGATTGCATTATTGATGGTGGTAATGAGTGGTATGAGAACACTGAGAGAAGAGAGAAAGCCATGGCTGAATTGGGCCTGCTCTACCTTGGGATGGGAGTTTCGGGTGGCGAGGAGGGTGCTCGGCATGGCCCCTCTTTGATGCCCGGTGGCTCCTTTGAGGCTTATAAATACATAGAAGATATTCTTCTCAAGGTGGCAGCTCAAGTCCCTGACAGTGGTCCCTGCGTGACTTATGTTGGTAAAGGTGGATCTGGTAATTTTGTGAAGATGATCCATAATGGAATTGAATATGGTGACATGCAACTGATTGCTGAGGCTTATGATGTACTAAAGTCAGTTGGGAAGCTGTCTAACGAGGAACTGCAAAGTGTCTTCTCAGAATGGAACAAGGGAGAACTTTTGAGTTTCCTGATTGAAATTACTGCAGATGTATTTGGAATTAAGGATGATAAAGGAGATGGACATCTGGTTGACAAGGTTCTGGACAAAACTGGCATGAAGGGCACTGGTAAGTGGACTGTCCAGCAAGCAGCTGAGTTATCAGTTGCTGCTCCCACTATAGAAGCTTCTTTGGATGCTAGGTTCCTCAGTGGTTTGAAGGAGGAAAGAGTTGAAGCTGCAAAGGTCTTCATATCAAGTGGTTTTAGTGATATCTTGAGTGATCAGCCTGTAGACAAGCAGCAGTTGATTGATGATGTTAGGAAAGCTCTTTATGCAGCGAAAATCTGTAGTTACGCACAGGGAATGAATCTGATCCGTGCAAAGAGTGTTGAAAAGGGTTGGGATTTGAAGTTGGGCGAACTTGCCAGGATTTGGAAAGGGGGTTGCATCATCAGAGCAATATTCTTGGACAGAATCAAGAAGGCCTATGACAGGAATCCTAATCTGGCTAACCTCCTTGTGGATCCGGAGTTCGCCAAGGAAATAATTGATCGCCAATCCGCCTGGCGCAGAGTCGTGTGCCTTGCTATCAACTCTGGTATCAGCACCCCAGGTATGTCTGCTAGTCTTGCTTATTTTGACACATACAGAAGGGAAAGATTGCCAGCAAATTTGGTGCAAGCTCAACGAGACTATTTCGGTGCTCATACATATGAAAGGATTGACATTGAGGGGTCCTTCCATACTGAGTGGTTCAAGCTTGCCAAACAGTCAAGAAATTAGAGTACTGGTATTTGAACCCATTAGAACTCCGAATAAATGTAATGTTTTCTGCTCAAAACTTTGTGCTGTGTTGAGCATAAATAACTGCATGATGAACTTTGATTTCATTACGTCCATGCCATCCAATGCCTTTTTTTTTCTTTTTTTCCAATTTGTTGTATCTTTGCTGATTCTTCTGAATGTTTGTGATAAGATGCAAAATTGTACCCGTTCATGGTACCTTTTTAGTTTGTAGTATTTGAGAAGATTTCTCTAGCACCATGAATTGTTCAATATTTTTGAAAATATCATTCAGCACTTGTCCTTTTTATCTTTTCTCTTGATAGTTGGTTGTCACAAATATCCTTCCTTGTACAACAAATGATAATCCTAATTATGAGGACATTCCTTTAGAATATTGCATTTGTTATCCTCCAATGTGTTGTTGCCATGTCAGCTTGTGAATATTGTTTAGTTCGCCCAATGGTGACAGTTCTAAATTCTCCTACTCTTTTATAGGAGACATTTATTTCTGTGTTGTTTTCTTCGAGATTAAAACGTGAAACACCTAAATACACATATTAAAACATTCACACAAGTGATTGTCATCATATATATAGGTTACATAAATCAACACCTGCCATGCAGAGTTGTGGGTGATGTATTTATAAGTGATGTAAAAGTGGATGGACTCTCCTTTATCCCCTATTTGGTTCAATTTGTGTTTGAGTTGGTTATAAGTGGCATATCCTAATCATAATGTCAACGAGACTTTCCCTGTATTTAAATTTGGTGTACCAAAGAAAACTTCTGTCCATGCTTTATTTGTTGTCAGATGAAACCATATTCAATGCAATTCTTTTCTTTCATTTCCCATCTATTTTACATTTGTTCGTGCTAAGCTCATTCTTCATAAATTTATTGTGTCTAACCCTACCAATATAGTTGATGTTGGCAAAATGCAAAGTCCATGTAGAGTGTATTGATACCTTTCTCTTAGTGTACGTTCTACGACTTAGGCTGCACAGCTAACAGCCTTTTTAGAATGAATAATTTTGTTTCTGTTCTTCCAAGATCACTAATAATCAATCCCATGGAGTAATTTCTTAGAAATGACTAAATTAATACTAACTCATAATAATTGTGTTTAAAAGGTTGATATTAAAATATGTGAATATAGCAAAAATTGAAAAATAGTTATCTAAAGAACGAGCTTGAAATATATAGAAAAGATCGGCGAATTCTAACGTACATCGGATATTGTACACCGAATAAGCATGGTGTGCGCTACATTAGCTATTAGCGACATTGCAAAGATGTAGATAAAAGAATTTAAAATTGTTGCTATCAGCTCCTGGGAGGTGTAGCACCTGGCAGCGACATTTGTTTGTGACATGCACGTGACGAGGTTCCAAAGGCCGACAACCACATCCAGGAGCCACTGCCATCTCTTCACAGCCACCGCACCCCTGCCGCCATGTCGGAATCATCATCGCACCTCATCTTTGGAATCTTATAACATCACCACTAACCACCCAATCTCCACCGCCAGAAAGTTGCGGCCACTGCCTCCACCATCATGAACCACCACGCTCTTCAGTCTTCATCAACTCACCACATAGCCACCGCATTAATTGCTGCCAAACATCACTTCACCACGCCGCTGCCATCACGTCGATCACTGCCTCCACATTATTCAGTTCTATATGGCAGCCACCAGTTATACATGAAATGTCATAACTATATGTGTCATATCATAATCTGTAATGTAAGATTATTAGTTACCATATAAGATTGGATAATGTGACTTTTTATCACCTATTTCAGCATTTAACAATGACAAACAAACCTCAGTAACTAAAATCAAACAAAAAAAAATTTCAAGGACCAAAACTAGACTTGCTTATTTATTTCAGAACTTATCAAATATATTTCTCTTCGTTAAAATCCACATAATTTTTTTCTCTTTCTCATTTTTTAAAGATTGTTATTGAAAAAACTCCACAACGAACAGAGGTAAGTAGGAACACGTCGGAGACAATCAACAACAAAAAATAATTCAAACAAAACACTAACCAATCACCTATTCAATAGTTATACTCTAATTTTTTTAATAATCTCAAACATCAAATTTAAAATTTTAAGTCCAATGGAAATCAATATTTATATTACAATTTCAATTGCAACATATAATGGATCATAACAATTCAATAAAAGAATGGATTATAATAAAAAAAAATCTCCTAGTCAACCGCTTATATTATGGGGAACAAAAATATGAAATATCAATTCCTTTATGCCAAATTTAAGTGGAGAACGAGCTATCCTTTCAATACTCATGGCAAATTCATCATCTTTGCACTAAGTATTTTTTACTTTTTTTATTACATCAATTAGCATTTCATCTAGCATTTTGGCTCCTCTAGATAAAAAGATTGATAAAGTATAAAAGTAAAGAGTTAAACACCCTTAGATCATTTGATAAACTCTATGCATGATTTATACAAAATAGAATTACTTACCCAACTTCTCTTTTACAATTTACCAACCCTCTCACTTTATCATTTAGAGGTCAAATCCTTTTATCTACCATTAAACAGAGTCAACCATTCCTAAACGTGAACGTTGGTTCCCCTTCTCCATTGCGACAATACCGACCCACCAGACGGCAAACAACTCGAGCACTGTCTGTCACCGTCCCCTGCGATTTCTCCACTGCTGGCGCTGCTACTCCCACGGCACCCAACTACCCCCTGCAGATGATCACCACCGTCGCCATCAACAACTATAACGACAGCAACATTCTTTCTCCTTCCTCTCTCTAGTTCTTTTTTGTTTTTTGATAATGACATAAATAACTTAGTAAAAAAATCATAAATTTGAAATTGTTTATATATACATATGTCGTGCTTTTTTTTGTTAGCCAATTTCGATATTTTATCAAATTTGTTGATGAGTTAGTACTAATGCTGTGTTCTTGTGATGAGTTAAGCGGCCCAATATCTTGCAAGAACAATCGTTAATCGATGTGAACTGTGGATCTGAACCCCAATTTCAATTTTTATTTTTGTCGTTTTGTTGAACAGTTTTCAGAGGAAAATCCAACCATTTTCAATTTCTGGATACATTGCTATATGTGTTCCCTGCAAATGCCATCACCTCCATGGTCAGTCCAACGACACCATCGAGGACACTCCTTTTCAGACCCTGGTTAAAGGAATTGTGATGTTGTGCTCATAAATCTCGTAGTTGGAGTGGAGGTTAAGGACAAACGTATGAACAAAGTTGTGGAAAAACAAAACATTCTGGGAGCTAGATTTAAGATAATAAATTTATTGATATAATATTTGGCAATGGACTTGATTTTTGAACCTAGGAATTAACACTTATGTGTCACTTGTGACACCAGATATTCTTCTTAGTTTTTCACTCTTTTAACATTGTCGTTGCATTGCATCCTTTCCCTTCCATTGATGTATATATCTATAAATTTATCATCTTATAAATGCCAAAAATAATTTGCTTTCATTGCTATAGCAAAAGCATATACATTTATTATAGATAATCATTATAGTCATTATATATAAAATCACCAATGACTATAATAATTATCTATAATAAATGTCAATATCTATTTCTTAAGCATAATTAAGTTATTCATATTTCCAACAACTTGAAAAACTAAAAGTGCATTTTAAAACATTCACACATGTGTCGTCATCATATTTAGCATACATAAACCAATAGCTACCATGCAAAGGTTTAAGTGAAGTGTTTGTAAGTGATGTAAAAGTTGATGGACCTCCTTTATCCTCCTATTTACGTTCACTTACTCCTTGTGTTTGAGTTGGTGATAAGACGTATATCCTAATCATATAATATCAATGAGCCTTTTCCTAAATTTAAATTTAAATTTCATTTCCCATCTATTTCACATCTGTTAGCAGTAAGCTCATTCTTCATAAATTTGTTGTGTCTAATTAACCCTACCAATATAGTTGATGTTTGCCAAATGCAAAGTCAATGTAGAGAGTATAGATACCTTTCTTAGTGAGTGTATGTTCTAAAATATCATCTGCATAACTAGCAGCCTTTCTGAATGAACTTGGTTTTTGGTCTTCCAAGATCACTATGAAATACAATAATCAATCTCATTTCTTACAAAAGACATTAATCCTGTACTAGATCATAAATATGCACTAGAGACCTTGGCCAATCTCCGAAGGACTCAAACATTGGGCCCATGATCGGCCTCGCAACAGCGTCCCCTTCAATGATCTTCTCCTCGATTTGACCTAGATCTCATCGTGATTGGGCACTGATATGGCTAGATTCTTTACAATCTAGCAATAACAAAAATTGGGAGCATATCTCCCTATGGTATAAAGCATAATCACTATTTCCTAAATCCTATGGGAATCTCCTTATTCAAGGAAACAGATGGAAAATCCTCTTTGAATTTATGCAAGGAGACACCTTGCTACATAGAGGGGCTCTGAGTCCTAGGTATGATCAAGCATACAATTCTCATATCTACCACTCTATACTTGACATGACTTACTTAGGTATCAGACTGTCTTTGTAGGTGCCCGTCTCTCACGAGCACTTGAAAGAGCCTGCACCTTCCTGGAACTTCCAAGTAGGAACATTGGCATGCAACATGGGGTTGAGACACAAGTCTTCTCCACAAGACGACATCACCATGCCAATCACTGCTAACAACCACAAACCTCACAATGATAAACACCATGATTACAACACATCCACTCCTCTCGCAGATGAGCTCCTCACTGCCATCTAGTTATTAAAGGAGTATAATGACAACATCATGGCCAGAACAAAAGGCTAGTTGACCAAATCCACAAAGGCAACCTGAAAATCCCCAACCTTGCAAAGTGTAAGATATGTGCCAAAAGTTATACTAGTGTAAACAGATCTTTTCACACCTAAAATAAAGCACTTTATATAACACTGATAAAATAACTAACAAGTTTAAAATCTTAAAATTTGACTACATAATAATTTTATTCATAATAGCATCAAAGTATAATAGAAAATATAATATATAAGTAAAAGTGAACAATAGAAAGAAGGCTTAGATATGTTTTTTGTCATTAAAAATAAGTGAATTAATTTTTATTTTAGTCCCTAAAAATTTTTTTATTTGGTTTTGTTTCAAACATTTCTAAAATTACTTGTTCTAAATCCCTTATGTATGATTGTTAGCTATGTTGGATTGAATGTTGTGGTTCATGTCAATGGGTTTGTAAATAAGAAAAGTCCCTAAGAAGCTCTAGGTAACATATCAAGGAAGTTAAATCATGAAAGAGTAAAGGTAGATTACAAAAGTAATGTGTAGAGATATGTTTTATCTTGTAAAAGATTTAGCTAGTAGTCATTTAGGTAATATTTTTATATTAGTATTTATTTTTGTTCTCTTTTGTGTAAAAATTTGAAATTGTGGAAGGGTGAAAATGCTCTAGAAACTGTCAAGTGGCCGTTCTTTCTAGTTTATGGTTCTCAATCCAATATTAAAGACGTAGACACATATTTGTTATTTTATAAATTATCTATATAATACATAAAATTCAAATAATGAGTTATAAAATCGAAACAACATTATTAATTTTCATAATACCATATTATAAAAAAAAAGTTTAATATATACAAAAAAATTCAAAAATATGACTTTTCAATATATTAAAGAACATTGTTTTTTTTTTTTTTTATAAATAAGAGAGCTTGACCACCCATGAAGGAGGGGAGCAAAATATCAAGTATATACTACAACAGTTATCGAAAAAGGAACGTAATACCCCAATGCTAAAGTCTTATATCAACATCATATTCCAACACACAAACGAGACCATGATAAAGGAATTAAAAGCCAAAACGAAACACTAAGAGCCATCAATCATAGAACATGCAATCTGCTACAACCATGTTGGTCTTCCACTTTGCAGAAAAGTAAGCAAACATCCAGAGTATCAGCATAGACTCCTGAAAGGCTTCATGGTAGGATAGAGCCAAGTGACTACCGCCTTTCTAGCATCGACAAAAACAGCATAATAGGAAGCAAGCAATGTCATCATTTGCATAAAATTTTAATGAACATCATTGTCACCCCTTCCAGGAGCGTACTTGTTCGATGTTTGTAATGAAAAAAGCTGGACAAAAAGGTAACTTATCACACCAAGCTTGAGCCCAGAAACCCTATCTATGCAAAATGTTCTTGATTTCCAACTCCAATTTGGCTTGAAGTTTTCAAAGACTATACGGTTACGAATCCACCAAATAGATCAACAAACTACATACAAAAGAGAGATCCATAACTTTTTATCAAAACCCAGGAAGGGGGCACCAAGCCACATATCGAAGAATAAAATCGAATCATTTTGTAAGCACTAGGAGATATGCCACCATTGAGAGCAACAATTCCAAATATAAACTGATCTCGGGCAAGAGAAGAAAAGATGTTGTATTGTTTCCTCACCTTCACCACAAAAAGAGCAAGATGCATCACCCAATTGAAGACAATTAAATCTACGTAGCCTTTCATTTGTGATGAGTCTTTTTGAAGAACAAACCACATAAGGAATTCAGCTTAGGGGGAGCTAAGCATTTCCATGCCTTCTTTCCCATTAGCCATTTAGATGATTAAGAAATAGTATCCTTGAAAACTTGCAAAGAAAAAGAAGAGACATAAAAATATCCCAAAGTGGTATGTGCCCAAAAACACTCATCACTCACACCCTCTATTAAACAATGTTGATTCAAGGCTAGAAGAAACTCAGTAAACAATGGTTCCTCCTAAGAGAAAAAATTCCTCCTCCATACCAGATCCATCTCCAACCTCCATTTTCCCACCTACCCATTTCTGAAACCATGCAATTTTGTTGATTTGAGATCGAGAATAATCTAGAAATTTATCCTTTAAGCAAACTTCCCCAAGCCAACACCTCCAAAAACTCGTTGTAGTTCCATCACCCACCCTTTTCCTTAACCATTCACCATAAGATGATAGACTTCATTCCTAAAATAACTAAAGTCTAACAATTGTCTCCATACACTCTGGGCCCAAGGGTATCAAAGCATTTAATTGAGATTGCCGGATACACCATGGTTCGAGCAAATAATTCTCTTCCAAAAGGGCAAGGATTCATCAGAGAATCTCCACCACCATTAAAAACAGTACCACATTCTAAACAACAATATTTCCCCCTAAGCCACCCATAGACTTCGGCCTTTGAATAACATCCCAAGAGATTAAATTACAGGAATACCTTTCCTGTGGAATCAGCAAACCAAAAGAAACATCTCTATAGAAATAATCTTTGTTGCCACCAATTTAGGGATTTTGAATAAATTGAGATAATAAATAGGAAGGCAAATCAATACGGATTTAATAAGTTTCATTCTCCAGCTCTTGAAAGTAATTTAGCCTTCCAAGAAGCTAAACGTTTTTCAATTTTGTTTACCAGGACTTCCACGTCTCCACTCTTTTGGGATTAGCACCAAGGGATACCCATGTATGTGATTAGGAGTTGTGCTACACAGCAACAAAGGATTTACTTAGCTTCATTCATCCAAGCTTCATCACAACCAAAAGCTATCAACGTAGATTTGCTGAAATTGATCTTTAAACCCAACATCAAAGAGAAACATGCCAACAGATACTTGTAATTCGTAAGACATTCCAAATCGCAGGAGCAAAGATTAGAGTATCATCAAACTGTAAATGTAATAATGTAACTCTTAGCTCACCTACCTTAATGCCTTCAATGAGGTCAACATCAATTGCCCTTTAAACCATTCTATTAAAAGATTTAGCCACAATAAAGAATAATAAAGGAGAAAGGATCACCTTGTTTCTCTCCAAACGGAAAAGAATAGAGGGAAAACCTTTAATCAATAAGGACATTGATGCTTGAAAGAAACATGCATAACCTAATGTCTCCATTTTTCACCAAAGCCCATTTTTTCTAAGGACTAATTCAAAAAACTCCATCTGATTGTGTCATAGGCCTTATGAAAATCAAGCTTCAATAAAACTACTTTCTTTTTTGCCTTTTTTAACCACTATACTGCCTCATTAGCTATCAAAGCACTATCCAGGATCCGTTTATCACCAATAAAAGCAAACTGCTATTCACCAATTAACCCAACATCACAGGAGTCGATTTGCAAGAACTTTTGCAATGATTTTATACAAGCATCCCACAAGACTAATAGGGCGAAAGTCCTTGATCTCAATCGCATCTTTAACCCTAGGAACCAATGTGACCCACATTGTATTGATCTCCACCGAAAAGGACCCGTTGCAAAAAGATATAACCAGTCCACATATATCCTTTTCAAGATTAGTCCAAAACTTCTTAATAAAATTCATATTATATCCATCATATCCTGGAGCTTTAGAAGAGTCAAAAGAACCGCTTGGAACACCTCTCCTGTCATTGGCAACACTTCCAATAAAGATGCTTATTCCTGCTCATAATGGGTAGGAACCCATGGGGAACATTGATCTTAGGCAGAATGGGCTATTTATTTAACTTCTTGTAATATTGTAAGGTAGAAGACTTAATGCTCCTCGGGTTTCACAAAAATCGTCCCCACTCATAATTTGTTCAATCCTTTTCTTCCTTCTCCTACCTACCGCCACCGCATGAAAATATTTAGTACTTCTTCCACCCAATTTGAAATGCTTTTCTCTTACTATTTGTCTCCAATAGAAATCCTTTCTTTCATACCATTTCTGAGTTGAGCACTTAACGCTTCAAGTCTTACGTTATCAACTTCATTAAAACCTAGATCTTCCAATTTTCTTTCAATAAGCATTTTTTCAGATTCCAACTTATTGATCCTTGCATCAACATTGTTGAATCCAATTTGTTCCATTTTTTCAGGTTCTTCGTATGCTTTCTCAACAATTGGGATATTTCCCATATGACTCCTCCTCCTAACCATTTTTAAAAAGTTCGGATGAGAGAACGCATATCCAAACTTTTGAATGGTTTAGGCTTCCCCTCAACTCTCATAAGTTCAAAAAACAAGGGAGTATGATTGGAGACAGCATTAGGTAGAGCACTCAATTCCATATTAGGAAATTTTATACTCCATTCCACCTCCGCTATATCCTGTCCAACCTACTCGATTTTCCCTTGGACCATGTAAATTTTCTTCCTATAAGTTGCAAATTAGAGACTCCCATATTCTAAACCCACTACCTCAGCTCTTCAATGCTACCCAAGCACCCTTTGCCACCATATCTTTCTTCGAGGTTTAGGACTTCGTTCAAATTGCCCATGATAATACAAGGATTTTCAGAGTGCTATGTAACTCAACAAGTTCATCCCATACACCTTTCTTGTGCTTCTATAGTTAGGAGCATAGACAACAATAATTGCACACTTGAATTAAACTAAACAAATCTCACCCTCTACACATATCCATTTGTTCCCCTTCCTAATCTGATATTTTAAACCCTTCCTTATCCCAAACACACAAAAGACCCCCATTGAAATCAATCACTAGTGAATCAGCAGGAAAACCCATCACATTCCCACCATGTTCTAATTTTCGGATGAAAGACGGTTGAGTGTTTTGTTTCAACCAAGCCCAAAAAGAAGCAAGAATGATGCTTAACTAATTTCTTAACAGCCTCATCTTTCCCATTTCCCCTAACTCCTTTAATGTTCTAACATATAAAATTCATAGGAAACAAAAACAGATCACCAACCTGAACTGAAGGTTAGGCACCATTGCTGGCCTTGTTCTTTTTTGGTCTACCCTCTTCTTCTTATTTGTTCCATGGCCGAACCTACATGATTTCCCCTTTGCAAGAACGAAACTATCTCTTTCTCATTAGGAGAACTTAAGCCAATATTGTTCCCAAAATTCCAAGTCGCAATAGTAGCTTCCACCCCAAGGCCCAACGGCATATCCTTTTGCTATCCTTTCTGGGAACCATCAGGCAATGCATCCCCATCATCCATTCCCACCTCTTCAACATTCTCATTAATTCGTGAGGAAGGAGGGAACGACATTGCAAGGTCTTGAGGTGGCTCAACAACCACAAATATTCTATTACTAGGCTCAAACTCTAGAATCCTATAGAGGCCACATGTTCAATGGGCCTTTTATTCACCATATCCTCTATTAAAGGTTCCTCCAAATTGAATGGATCACTATTCTCATATGAGGCCCAATTGGGTAAGTTGCCCATTTTAGCCTTATATTGGTCCAAAAATTCTTCAATGCGTGCTTGATGACTGAATATAAGTCGGTATTGGTGGGTCTTCCATAATGATCCCATAATTATTTCCTTCATTCCCCATATGCAATAAATGATCATTATCACCCACTGCTTTCTCTCCACTTACTGACTTGTGACTTTTCTCCCACCCTTCCCACCGAGTGCCACCATCTATTGTTAGGTGAACCGTTTGTGGCAACTCAACCTCCATGTCCCTATACTCACTTGCATGGATCTCAAAATTTTGATCCCCCAAATATAGCTGAACCCAAGAGCTAATCGGGTCCATCATCGCTGTTCGAATCTGACGAAAGCACTCCTGAAATTGTTTATATCCTCCAGTGTATACCACGTTGCCCCACTTTCACCAATACTAGTGAAATCCATTGGCGACCAACCATGCAATAGAACACCCTTCAATTCCAACCACACCCTCCTTACACCACAAACTTTTGTTACATTCCATGGTCTAATGTCATCCGCAACACGTAGCATAAAGTCCTTATTAGTCTTCAAAGCATGATCACATTCCTCCATCGTTAGAAAAGTGATCAGAACCTTATATTGATCAATATGCCTCACATATTGAGGGGTTAATCCCTTGCCATCGAGTCTATCACCCAGATTCTACATTTAGAGGTTTCAATCCTCTCCTTAAACTTCTACAAATATATTCAAGATTATCATCACAAACTTTACCCTTAACATGGTATAGCTTGGATTGTATCTAGAAACATCGGTGTTAAGGCATCCCACCACTTGCAACACACCGTCCCAACTCCTTAGCACCTGTAACACAATCGTCTTAGTTTTCCCAATTTCGAGAGTAACATGTGCATAAGCGACCATCCTTTGCCTTGAGGCCAAAGGTGATATGTTTCTCGATTGACCACCTTTCCACAGTTTTGCATGGTCATGCCCCCATCCTGTCTTCTCCCATATTTAGCCAAACTAATAGAGATAACACACTCTAATCTTTGTCCCATGTAATTTCTCCATAGCCCTACAAGCATCCTCATAGGTATGATATCTGACAAACCTAAAAGGGTCCAGTTAGTTTTTCGGATTTTCCTAGATAGATGCACATCCACGTCTCGCCATGATACTTGAATAACTGGTTCAGCTAGATAATTGTCATTGTTTGGGTAGGTTGTCCACAAATAGCGTCGTATTGTTCTTGAGGTTTTGTCCTTGTTTGGAACCATTGCCGTTGACATCCCTTCTAGCCAAAACAAACTATCCTAACACACTCCACCACACCCCACCCCCCCCCAGGCGTGCGTGTGCGCTCGCTCGCACGCGGGCACTCTCTCGTGTTTCCTCTCGTGTTTTCTCTCATGCCTTGTAATTGAATGAAATATCAATTTAAAAATAAAAAAATATTTGTTGGAAACATAATTATTTAGTTTTTAAGGAAGCTAAATGATGAAAGAGTAAAGGTAGATTATAAAGGTAGCATTGTAGCGGTAGAGATATATTTATTTTGTAAAAGGTTTAGGCAATAATCATTAGGTAATATTCTTATATTAATAATCATTTTTATTCCCAAAATTTGTTTAAGATGTTTTAGTTTTTTAGTAAAAATCTGTAATTGTGGCAGAGTGAAAATGCTCTAGAAATGGTCAAGTAGCAGTACTTTTCAGTTAATGGTTCTCAAATATTATAGATATATATTTAGAATTTTTTAATAAATTTTCTATATAATACATACAATTCAAATTATAAGTTATAAGATCGAAACATTATTAATTTTCATAATACCATATTATAAAAAGTAAGTTAAAAAAACTTCTTCATTAATATATAAGAAAAACTTATATTCAAAGATATATGAAATCTCAATATATTAAAGAAAGTCATCTTTTAAATGAACAAAATATCAATTTAAAAATAAAAAAATAGTTGCAAAAGTAATTCGTTTAGTTACAGAAGCTAAATGGTGAAAGAGTAATTAATACGCTGGTTGAAATAAGATTTGCACTTAGGACTTCATATATAACCCAAACCTTCACCACAGACCAATCATAGTGATCTAAACGTATATTACAAAGGTAGCGGGTAGAAATATTGATAGTCATTTAGGTAATATTTTTATATTAATATTTATTTTTATTCTGCAAAATTATATTTGTTTGAGAAGTTTTCTAGTTTTCAATAAAAAAAAATTGAAACTGTGGGAGAGTGAAAATGCTTTAGAAACTGTCAATTGACTGTACTTTGCAGTTTGTGGTTCTCAAATTTTGTAAATATGTATTTTTTTAAAATTATCTATATAATACAAAAAATTTAAATAATATTATATAATTGAAACATTATTAATTTTCATAATACCATATTATAAAAAATAAGTTAAGGTGTTATATATATTAATAAAATTATAAAAATTCTTCATTAATATATTAAATAACATCAGCTTTTAATTGAACGATATAGCAAATTAAAAAGAAAAATACGTTGCAAACGTAATTAATAAAGTTGGGATGTAAGCCTTTAATTTTGCAATTGTATTGTATTGGGTTAAAAGACATGCAACAATTATTGGACAATAATTCAAGAGTAAAATTCAGAAAGAGATAATGAATATGGCAAAGATAGTAACGTGGAAAAAAGTTCCCTGATAAATGAATGATGCAGTTTTAAAAGTCAGACCAGTATTCCACTTGGTCTCACCATCGGATCATTAGGCCACTAGTTTAATTGGTGGGTTATTAGTTGAATCAAATGAACAAGATTTAATTGAATAAAAATATAAAAATATAGTAAATACGTAATATATATAATTATTTAGACACGATAACACAACAATATTGCTACCCTAGTGGTTGGGTGTGCGTTGTCTTTTTCCTGGATGTGTGTTGAACCCCACATGTCAAATTTTTGAATATATATTCATGAATTTTCTTCTATGTGGTTAAATGCTGGTCCAGTGCATACTTCAAGGCTAGTTCATCCAACTGAAGAACTGAATCAGTTAGGCGGTCAATTCATCATTAGGTTCGGACTGACTGGTCTGATTTTGGTTTCAAAACTATGGAATCATGGCAAAAGGAAAAGCTCTTGGCAAAATGAAAGGTTCTTCAAATTAAAAAACTATCGTAAAATAGAAATTCTTTAATTTTGGAGGGAAGAAAAGCTCTTCAATAAGTTATAAATGTCAAAATTTCCAATAAATAGTTTTGAAATATTATACGTATACGTATAAATAGATAGATAAATAGATATTATATGTATAAATTATTGATATATAAGATTATATCTACTCACATTCACATTATTTTCTCGGAAATGTGCATAAACTAAAGATATGTAAAAACAGTATATTAAAGGTCATATTTTATATATACTTTCAATTTTAATTTCTCTTTTTGTTATTTCTCAGACCATTTCTTATGTCTCGTAAAGATCTCACTAATGAATCCCTTTGTCAGATTGGAGAGTGTGGTCTAGACCTTACTAAAAGAAAAAAAAATGAGAAATATGAAGAGGACAAACTGAATAAAGATATATTAAAAAAAAGAAAAGAAAAAGACTTAAACAACAATAGGAGAAGCGTAGCATATAATTTTAAACAGCGGATTATATGAAAGGAAAGGCAGAGGAAGTGAACAAAAAGAGGGTGGCAGGGAAAAAGAAAAGAATAATGGGATAGTGGAGTATTTTTAATTCAGCTCACATTGCAAGAATGCTCGTGATTCGATTTGATTGGGGAAAAAAAATATGAAAGAGGATGGCAGATGGGGAGAAACAACGAAAAGGTGAGAAAAATACATGTAAAAATTGGAAAAACCTGGGACATAGGAGTTTTTTATTTTATTTTTCACTCCGCACATGTTATGAGAACGGTCAAGATTCGATTTGAACATTGAAGCATGTGGATATTGGCACTATTTCATTTGCTTTTATGTCTGGGGTTGTTAAACTGCAACGGATACTAGGCTTTTGTATTAAAGTATTGAATATTGATCATGTTGCAACGTATAGTTTTCCACATTGTTAATTCATTATTATTTGTGTGCCTTCCCTTCGTGATCATAATATATACCCATGTGTTTTCTCCAACCTTTACCAATTACATTTACAAAGCAACTTTTTACAGTGATATCACCCTTCCGTTCTCTTCCTCTACTTCATTCTGCCTTGCACTTTTCTTTCTCAATAATCATTTGAAGGAATATGGCTGAGCAAATTCCATACGGTGTAGCCACAAGCTTCATTAATAGGTTGGCTGCATTAGCCTTCCACGAATTTGGACGGATTTATGGTGTCAAGGATGAGTTGGAAAGGCTCAAGAATACAGTTGAGTCCATCAAAGCTGTGCTACTTGATGCTGATACAAAACAAGAGCATGACCGTGCTGTAAGACTCTGGATAACAAGGCTCAAAGATGTACTTCTTGAAGCAGATGACTTGTTCGATGACATTGCCACTGAAGATTTGCAACGCAAAGTGGATGGCCGTAACAAAGTAGTGAAAGAGGTACGTCGATTTTTTTCATTTCAAACCCAGTTGTTTTTCGTAGACAACTGGCTCAAAGCATAGAGAAGATACGAAAGAATTTTAATGATGTAGTAGAAGACATGTCTAAGTTGAATTTAATTCCAAGACACGAAGTGGGTAACCAAACTGAGAGTGCATGGAGGGAGACATGTTCGTATGTGTCGGAATCAGATATCATTGGGAGAGAAGATAGCAAAAGAGAGATTTTAAATCTGTTGAGTCAACCGCATGAAAACATAAATGTTTCTGTGATTGCTATTGTTGGTATCGGCGGTTTAGGCAAGACCACTATTGCTCAATTGGCTTACAATGATCTAGAAGTCCAAAGGCTTTTTGAAAAGCGAATCTGGGTGTGTGTTTCTGATTATTTTGATGTCAAAACTATTATGAAAAATATATTGAACTCGTTATTACTGCCGGATGAGAAAATTGATGATAAAGAAACGTTAGATAGTTTACAACATAAGCTTCGAGAAAAGTTAAGTGGTAAAAGGTATTTGCTAGTGATGGATGATATCTGGAATGAGAGTTATGAAAAATGGGCTCAATTAAGAACCTATTTGATGTGTGGTGCTAAAGGCAGTAAGATTTTGGTGACAACCCGTAGTGAAATTGTTGCTCAAACAATGGGAGTAAGCAGTCCATTTGTTTTGAATGGCTTGACTATTGAGCAGTCTTGGAATTTGTTAAAGAACATAACATTTGCAAATAATACTGATGGAATTTGTGGTACATTGGAATCAATTGGATATGAAATTGTAAAAAGATGTAGAGGAGTTCCGCTAGCAATTAGAACAATAGGAGGCATATTACTAGGTAAAGATCAAGAAAGTGAATGGATTAATGTTTTAAAAGGTGAATTTTGGAAAATGCATCAAGATGAGACTAGTATCATGCATGTTCTAAAATTGAGCTACCAATATTTATCGCCTCAATTAAGACAATGTTTTGCTTATTGCTCCTTATACACTAAAGATCAGGAAATTGAAAAGAATGAGTTGATTTGCCTGTGGATGTCACAAGGTTACCTTGATGAATGTGGAACACAACACATGGAAGATGTGGGCAATCAATTTATTAAGATTCTTTTAATGAAGTCATTTTTTCAAGATGCGAAAATAGATGAATGCGGTGATATATCTAGTTTGAAAATGCATGATTTAATGCATGATCTTGCATTGCAAGTAGCTGGCGACGATTGTTATTTGGATTGTGAGGAAAGAACTTACCAAAAGACCAATGCAAATCTCACTGGATTATGAATCAACCACTTTGTTGAATTCATTAGATGCAAGTAGGCTGCGGACATTGTTCTTGTCAGGGTTAGGTGTGACATTACCTAGGGATATCTTACTTTTCAAATGCTTACGTGCCTTGAACCTATCAAATTCTAATTTTTCGAAGTTGCCAAATTCCATGGATGAGTTGAGGCATTTAAGATACCTTAACTTATCAAAATGTGTTCTAAAAAGTCTTCCCAAGTCCATAAGCAATCTTGTTAACTTGCAAACGTTGAAATTGGCCGGCTGTTCCTACCTTAAGTCAGCAACAGCTGTCACAAATTTAGCCAATTTGAGACACCTTGACATTCGTAACTGTGAGGCCTTTGAAGACATGGGGATGCCTGTGGGATGGGGGAAATTGTCATCACTGCAATACTTGTCGACCTTCTACGTTGGGGATGATAGGATGAAGAAAAATGCCAAATTGAATGTACTGAAGGACTTAAATAACTTAAGAGGCTCTTTAGAGATTAAGTGGCTTGGATTGGTAAGAGACGTGACACTAGAATCGCAGGACGTAAATTTAAAAGGCAAGAAACTTCTGTGGTCCTTGGATATAGATTGGGGATATGGTTTACAATGCCATCATAATCACAGTGAAATGCTATTAGAAAACCTTCGTCCACATGAACATTTAAGGCGCTTGAGGGTGACGAATTATCCAGGTGTGAGGTTTTCCAATTGGCTTTCTTCACTCAAATATTTCTCACATCTCCCTCTTTCGGTTATCTAATTGCCAATATCTGCCACCACTGGAGCAACTCCCGTCCCTCAAGTCTCTCCATATAGATACTTTGGGAGCACTAGAGTACATATGTTTTGAAGTGACGACTGCAGCAACATTCTTCCCATCTTTGGAGACCCTCGAGCTATGGTTTTGCGACAACCTCCGGGGATGGCAAAGGACCGAAGGCGATGTCAGTGATCCACACCACCTCTCGCTGCCTCCATTTCCTCGACTCTCCAAACTAAAAATCCGTAATTGTTCCAAGTTGATGCGCATGCCTACTTATCCGCACCTTGTTGAGGAATTTGAACTTATATCTTCCCCGGTGAAGCCATTGATAGACACACTGAACGTAGCGTCAAGCTCCTCCTTCTCCCCGCTTGCAATGCTCAAGTCCTTGACGATAGGAGGCCCATTCTTTGACATGTTGCCAAGCCATTGGATGCGAAACCTTGCTTCTCTACAGCATCTTCGTATAGAATCTGTTGATGACCATATTGAAAATTGGTTGTTGGACCAACCGGCGGACTGCCTCCCTTCTCTACAAAATATTTCCTTTCATGCTTGCAAAATAGAGGCCTTACCGGATTGGATGTGTAGCATCCGGTCACTTCAGCGTATCCAGATATGGGGATGCCTAGATTTGATGTCACTGCCAGATGGAATGCCACGCCTGACTAATTTACAGACACTAGAAATCGAATGGTGTCCCCGATTAGCTGATAGATATCACAAAGAAGATTGTGTGGATCGGAACAAAATTTCGCACATCAAAAACATAATCATTTCCGGGTAAACTTATTGCTCCCTCTATTTTATTATTTCCGTTCGATATTTTGGAACTGAAAACTAAATGCCTTTCAATTTCTCACCTCAAGAACATTCACAGTCTGATCTCTGAATTGACTTCTGTAAGATTAGGATATAGAGAGGATATATTATGAGAAAATAAGGTTTCAGATTCTTTGCAATGTCAAAAGAGGAAACTCATGTGCTTGTCCCAAAGATCCTTTTACAACACCTACATCAATTTTTGTTTCTGTTGTCTGTTGGAAATTTTTCTTCATGCTTTATTTATTTATTTTTTGGTACAATGTTCGCACTTTAGTTTTATGCACTTTAAGCATATTACTTAAATAGTCAAACTTGTAGCCACCGGCCAATACTAGTAGTGTCTTACCAGAATTACCAATAAACCACGTTAGTTAGTTTCATATCATTCCTATCCCTATTTATAATTTGAAATTTCAAGTTCTCCATGCTTTATAAATGTAAAATATAGAAGGAAAAATCTGTAATTGCAATTTTTTTTTATACTCTTCACTACTTTTGTTTCTTTAATCCTAAACTTTGATGAAATTTTCAGTTGAAGATTGAATGTTGACAGTTGACCACGGGGGAGGGAAGACTCACTTGGCTGCTCTCAAAACCTTCTTTTGATCACAAATATCCATTTTTGAAATAGTAAAACTAGTGAAGTCTGTTTAAAATTGCTGGATTTTCAGAAGGTGGTGCACTACTTATTCAGGTATTCTCGATTGCTAGTCTTTTCTTACTCTCGGAAAACTTGAAATAGAAAGGCAAACTTCAATCATTAGCTGATATAAACTCTGATATATGGAGATTCAAATATGAAAAATAAGCTCGACTGAACTGCTTAGATTCAAAAGATTGGTAAATAGTAGTTTTAGGCTTCAGAATGATAACTCCTTACTATTTTCATTTTTTGATTTTCTTTGAATTCTAGTCGTTTAAATTGCTATCATATCTTCCCAGTCTAGGTTGGTTTGTTCTCACCATATTAACTTATGTAAGCATTTTGGGACGAAGGATTAGTTCACTCATTGTTTCATTTCTTCCTACTTGACTATATGAGATGATACGTAAGGTAGGTAAATCACAAGGCAGTTTTTCTTTCTTTTTTTTGTTTTTTTAATCTTTTGACACCAAATTTAATCATTTAAATGAAAATTCATTGCATTTTACATTTGTTTGGAAATTCAGTACTCATGCTAATCGGCTCATGTAATGATTTTAGACTTTCCAGTTCTGTTAATAAGATTTTCTTGGCTTCTTGATCTATTTATCCATTTCTTACATTTGTATTGATGCTTACGTTCTTTAATGTTAGTTTCTTGTCTCTTTTCTTGATTTACTAGCTGTATCCTGTATAGGAATTGGCAGCTAATCAAAGCATATCCTTAATTTCCCAATAAACTTTCCTAAAGTACCTCCTTTTATTTTTTGGCAAATATGGGGACATGCTCATTGGCTGCCATTGTACTTTTCATTTGCTGTTTTATGTATGGGGACAACTTGATGGGTATCCTAATATGATAACAAAACACTTTGTGTAATTATATTATTCTTAATATGTTTAAATTGATTAATTCTTGCTGAACTTTCTAATGAGTGTATTGAGTGTTTCAGCCCTATTATTTAGAATATTGACTTATGTTAATAGTTTTGCTTTTGAGCAAACCAACACACTAAGCTGGCACATTAGCAAATTTGTGTTAGAAGTGGAACACGAAAGCTAAGAGTTGAAAAGTTGTTACTAAAAATGGCAAATATTGACACAAAGGATTGCTTGTTCAGTAAACAAACCATGTGTGTTGTTGTCTTATCAGAAATGTTCAAAAACAAATAGTCAAAGAACTCTTCCCAAGTGCTCAACTTATATCTCCTTTTGCTGTGATGTTTTGGATTGCATAACACAAAGGAGAAAAAGCTAAAACAATCTTTTTCATCACAATGGAAAGACTTCATTAGAGGAGTTGATCTTCATCCCTCCAAGCATCAAAAGGTCAAAATTCCCATCCTCCTATAAAAGGTGATCTTGGAGCATCATTTAGATTAAGAGGAAAGAAAGAGAAACAAAAGCTATACTCCTATCAAATTTGAAATCCCTGAAGCAATTTTCCTCTTCTCATAGTTTGCAAAAGTTTAATCCTATTGTTCTAGAGTGTTCAAACTGTTGTTAAGTGTTTATATTTTTCTTTTGAGAGAAAAACAACATAATTCATTCAAAATTGTTATTGTAAAGCTTTGTCTTGTGAGAGAAAATTTAGTTGGTTGAGCTTGGAGAGGCTCATTGAAAATACTACTTGGATTGAACTTGGAGAGGCTAATTGAAAAGACTACTTGGGTGTAGCTTGGAGAGGCTTGGTAAAGAATACTCAGTGTTTATATTGGTTGTACAAGTTTCCAGTGGATACACTCACCTGGAGGGTGAAAATTGGTTGTAGGTTCTAAGTTTGATAACGAACCATATAAAAATATTGATCTTCAGCTCTTCTATCCTTTCCTCTACATATTATACTTATAGAATATCACTAAACATTTGTTTTAAAGAACTTGAAATATAATGTTTTAACTAAACAATTTCATATCAAAAGATTTGCATCATAGTTTTTGTTTTCAACAGCATCTAGGTACAAAACACAAGTTTTACTAAGGTTTTAAAAGGCTTTGTTAAAAAGTATTTTGTGGACATTGTCATCTTAACTCAGTAAGAAAACAGCTTCTGATCCAAGTTTTATCATCATTCATATCAGTTTCACTTTACCTCAATTAGTAAAGTCTTATTATTACAATCGTGAGAAAATCTCCTAAGATAACAAGAGATATTTGGCTAAACATTTTGACTTATGTGTTAAGTGTGCAGAAATTTTTTAAAGGAACACTCAATTCAACCCCTCCTTCTTAAATGTTTTGATACCAGCACAACTAATCTTATGTGTTTTATTTATCAAATTATTTACTAGGAAGACTAATTTTTCTTAAGTCTAAATTAATAATTTAATACTGGTTGCATCTATAGTGTTCAATGAAGTTGCTAGAAGATTTAGCAAAAGTGCATCACTCTCTCCAAAAATTAAGGGTGTTCTGTCGTGGCATTTTATGTGAGAATTTATTTATTATTTACCAACATGAAAATAGCTTGCTCTTATTTTACACGTGTAAGCTACTAAGCTTTCATGTGACCTCTGTTCTGCAGCTTTGAATTCTTATTCACTATCCTCTGTGAAATTCGATTAGGCTATTAAAGCCCCATGGTTGGCAAATGGAAATCATTGGATGATGTTGTGAGTAATTTGCTCTAGTTCTCTCCTTTAAATAATGATTTCCCATCACATGTAATGATTGATTATTGATTTTAAATGAATGATCTCTATCATACGAGTTAATTAAATTCGTTAATGCCATTCAAGACAAAGCTCCCTACTTTGCTAAGGAAAAAGAAGACAGAGAGAAATATGTAAAAACCATAGTTTAAAGGCTCAAACCACCCGGTTCAACCAGTAGAGTGACACATTAGATTGGCCATGCATGCAAACCAGCCTGACTCGGCCAGGTTTTAATCATGCATGCAAATCGGATTGAACCGGCTTGACTCAGCCACTTTTTTATCGGCTGGTTTTAATGAAACCAGCGACTCGGCCAATTTTCATAAAGCGGACCAAGTCTTTTCCAACCATCTTTTCAGAAAAATTTTCACTCCATTAAATCAATTGGACATCTTTTTTGTTAGCCCAATTACTGAACCTTGTGAGGTCCACATGTCAAACGTAACATGACTCCCGTCAGTTGCAAAATGCTAAAAGCAATCCTTTCTTTTTATCGTAAAATCACTTGCTTCCACTTTTGACATCCCATCGATGTGGGACTTCCTCTGCTCATTAATATGGCCAACAGCTCATTTCAGCTGAAGAGTTGAAGGTGTCCTCTTCACATTCTTAAGATCATAGAGCATATGTGTGCAACAGCATTAGCGTGAGCGTTAATTTGTATCACATAATACCTTGTATGAAGATCATCTACCAATATTTATTCCCCAATATAAGCCCTCGATTTATTTGCTCTTCCTTCTTCGATGCTGACTGATATATTTGCTTAAGATTGCTTAGACGTTGGCACATCCATGTTGTGTGAGAACTAATGCTTGTGCTTTAGGTGTTGATAGCTTTTTTCTGAGTTGACAAGCTTACGTTTTTAAGCTGTGTTAGTTTTATTATTATATGTCAGCCGTGGTCTCTTTGGTCTTGCCGAGTCTTGTGGCTAAACTTCTCTTATTTTTTTTTTTTTTTTTTGTGTGTGGGATCTGAGAAAAGGAGCTCTCCAAACACTAGGCCAAGTTGACATATGTGGCAATGTTTTTCATTAAAAAATATATAAGAGATTTAGTTATATTTAATTATTTTTTATATATTAATTTAATTAAATTGATTCACTCTATGGCTTAAGGAGTTAAATTAGTGACCCAACAATTCAATACCTTAAGGGAGTCGATACAAGATCGATTTTAAAAACTATGGCGAAAACTATACACACACACACAAATATATATAATATTGTTGATTTATGTATCTAAAAGAAGATCGCAAACATGTGTAGGAGCCTTAAATTTGTGTGTTAAGTGTTTAAGGTATATCTCGAGAAAAATAACACAAAGAAGTGAATGTCTCTTATAAAAATAGGAGATTTCATAGCTATTAGCATTGTGCAACTTGAAGATAAATCGCAAACTAATGTTGCAGCATCACATTGGTTTAAGAACAAACAAAACTCTAAGAGAATTTCCTATTTGGAGCAAAAGGATAATGATGTATGAGAAAGGATATTGATAGCTCACACGTTCGTGGAGGAAAGGGAAAATCATGAAGAAAGGATAAGAGCTAAAGGACAATTTGAAAACATGCTACACCTTTGTGCCCCCTCATCAGAAAAGGACGAACAGGCAAGCTGTCCAATCTGCAAGGCCCTGCAACGGTTAGAATATTTTCTCCATTTAAGAGACCATTAAGAGCATTAAGCAAGGACCAAGAACAAAGGAGCATTGAATTTATACTGTTATGAAGAAACCTTTGCTTTAATTACACTTTCCTTTTCTTCTTTCTAGCTACTGCTACCACATATTTTCTCTGAGAGATAATTTTTCTAATTATATTGAGTGAATATCCCCTGTTGAGAGGAAATAGAGTCATTATTGTAAAAGGTAAATTATTTCTTGTAAGGCTTTGGTTGTGAGAAAAGCCATTGGCTGTCAGATTTGTTTTAGGAATTATGTTCCTTTGTTTGTAAGAGAATCTGAGATTCTTTGGTAGCTTACACTTGGTTTAGTATGAAGCTTTGCTTGCTTGTATCTGTTGTATAAGAACTTTGATAGAGTGAAACGCTACTATGGATGGAACTGGATGTAGATTTTATGTTGGGAATTGAACTAGTATAAATACCTTATGTTTGCTTTCTTTCGTTATCTTAGTTTATTTACCTTCATTTTCATATATCAAAATCAATCTTAACAGGCTTTCGCTTTTCTGAATCTTATTTCGAAACTAATTTTACTAGTTTTAAAATATTGTGTCTTCAAAATGTGACTTCTGACTTAGTTTTCTTAAAGTGTTTGGAGACATTCATCTAAATAATGAGTATGAAGGAAACAATTGATTCAATCGCCCTTCTCAAGTGTTGTAATTAATATATATATATATAAGTGAAAATTTATTTACACAGATGTAAATTTTGTACACTTACACCTATTAATAACTCTTCATAAGAATTGAATGTAATTAATCCAATCGTTGAGTTAAACGATATTATATTAATGATCAAGCCGAATTTTATAAAAATTGGATAACAATAGACATGTATTCAAATAATTAATATTTATTAATATTTTGAAAAACATATATGATCTGTCAAAATAAAGTGGCATAATAAAATATCAAATCATTTTCAAACTTATATGAAATTTGATATATTTGATCTTCTAGGTAAGAACTTTAAATTTAACGGTTAGATTGATGAAATTTTATACCCACTAGTGACTCGCAGGGCAAGTGTCGCCTTTTTTATTGGTGTTGGTTCGTCAAAATGAAGAGAAATATAGGGATAACTGTTGATTCACCTTTTTTATTTTTTTGAGAATTATTATAATTAGCGCTAAAGATTTTATATGGGACAATAGTAGCAAATAAACTCAATGAGACTACTATATGAGAAAGATTGTAATATGTTGTTAGGGATAACTGTCGCGCCTATCTATTCACCTTTTTTTATTGGTGTTAATTCATGAAAATGGAGAGAAAAATATGAAATAATTCAAATCGCCTTTTTTTTTTAGGAATTATTATAATTAGCGGTAAATATTATATATGGCAACTTTACCAAAATAAAAATAAATATTAAATATAACATAACATGTAGAAATATAAAACAAAAAAGAGTAAAAGAAATTAGTATTAATTTCACACACTCAAATAATATATTTTCCAAAGTTATGTAACATGTTTTCTCTAAATGTCATTCCAATTGTACTTGATTGTACTTCGATTTAATTGGGAGGCCAAAAAGTGATCAAATATTGAAACGTTCTCCATTTTATTGTATTTTGTGCAAATAAAGTATGGTTAGTATATTTATTGTAAAATAAGTTTAGTTGAAATTAATTAAAACTTACATATCTAAAACTTAAGAAAATAAGTGATTTCCATCCAATTTTTTAACAAAATGTTCATTTTGGTACCTTGTGTTTTAATTTTAGTGCACATAACAATTATTGTCAACAAATTATTTTAAAATAAACCCAAGGTTAATCTTTCATGGAAATAATATCAAACAAATTAGCCTTAAAAAAAATAGAAATGTTTGCCTTGATACCTCATTATTAAAATAAAACAAATTAATCACTACTAATTTTAGAAATTGATTAAATTGACCTTAAATAAAAATACAATTAGGGTAGGAAAAAAAATAAAACAAATAAGTTCATCAAGATATTGAGGAGATACCTATTTTTTAATTATGTGGAGTTAAAAATGATTTTTTTTCTTAAGGGACTAATTTGTCCTTTTATAGAGCATCAATTTGGGGTTTTACCCATTTATTTACTATTTCATAACCTTTTGAATTAATATTTATCAAATTGAAGAATTAGTAAGTGCCTAAACCATGTTGGGTTGAAGAACAAAGAAATATTAAAAAAAAAACTTTCGAACCAAAGTTGTATAGTCAAGTTAAGGATAAAAAATGTATTAAAAAGTCAAGGTTAAAAAGACCACACCATATCTTTTATAATAACATTACAAAATACAAATCTAGAGTGAGATGTCATTATCCATTCTCATACTCCTTCCAATGGAAGAAAGAGGTTGCCATATGCCTTATTGATCCCTCAAAATCAGCTTCAATCTCAACAATGAGTGTAGCATAGCCATTTTCCCACTTGTCCCAAGGATACCTCAAGCTCAAGAGAGTAGTGAAGGAGTGTGGCATCCACTACTTGTCCCAAGAAGGCTGTTCAAGATCTTCTAATAAGTGCTAGCCATTTTCTTGCAAGGCCATTGTCTTTGGTCCCCAAAATGTTACCAACTTTAAAGAGGTACAATTCCTTGAAACCCAAGAGCAAGAAAATGTAAAACATTTGAGCATGAACTTTTGTATAACTAAAGGATAATTATTTAGTAACTTGCCCAAGCACAAATCAGTGGGCAACCTTCAAGGCTCAACTAACTTGGAGACCACTTCCCTGCTACGTTTCAAGTAGTAGGAAAGATTCTATATCCAAAAGGAAGAAAGAACTCAAAATAATAGAAGTTCTTTAATTTCATTACAACAATAATAATAGCACCCACATTAGTAAGTAAAATACAGCAACATGAAGTATACCTATCATCTACAAAAATGGAAACCATCAGTCTCCTTTATCATACATAACATGTCAAGGAAGGGGTAAAAGTTTCTCTGGCCAATGAGTAAATCATAGAGTAAGAAATCTTTGAATGGAAACTCCTGCTACTTGGCATTCCTAGTTCCTTGGGGAACTTGGGCCTAAAAAATGGAGGTAGCAAACATAGAATTAATGAGTCACAACTTGTTCAATTTCCTATATTGAAACTTTGCTTGGGCATTCACCATTCACATCTGACCTATCAATAGTTCAAAAGATCACAGCCTCAATAAGCTATCAAAACAATTCGAAAATTACTACAGTAAGGTGCAATCTATAACTATAGGGATCGAATAGATGACCAAGAACATGTAGATTGTAGACATAACAACCAAAATGGATGTTATAAGTTACTTCAAACCAAGTGAACAAAAAACTTTGCAATCTATGCAAACTGAAAGCACCAGCAAAATATTCATACAATGTCACAACGTACTCGGAGGGCATCGCGACGACGAGAATGACAACCGATTTTTAAAATAAAATGGGAGTCGCCACCAATTTTAATTTTTGAATAAAATTGGAAAACCTTTTGATTTGCAAAACTGGTCTTTTAAAAAGATTTGAGTCAGAACCTAATTATGATTAGGGAATGGTGGAAACCTAATCCACTTACCCCTAATGCATCCAATAAATATGGTTACTCTAAGCTCATTATGCAAATTTATTTATAACTTTAAAATATTTATTTTTTTCCCAAAAGAAAAATTTTACGTATTTACAAACAAATAAAGTTGAAATTAAAATAAAGAAGTAAAGAAACAATTTTGTGAAAAAAAAAATTTTGGCTTGATAGTTGTTGGCTTTGCCGACATATCCTCTGGTGCAATAAGGAATTCAAAGTCACGTCGTTCTTGTAGAAAATGATTGTGTGTTGATGGATTTTAATTAAGAAATAAAAAAAATATTAAATAGTGTGTTGATTGGTTTTAATTGTGAAAAAGAAAGTTGTTTGCGGACCAATTATTAAAAGGAAATCCGCTTGTGCACAGGATTCAAAGTAGCACTAGACTACTCAATGAATTCATACAATTCAATAGTATATGAAGAAGGCATCCACCTCGAATCATGACCAAAGGCTGTTCATGGAATAAAAAAAAATTATATTTATTATTATTATTTAGAAAAAAGAGTCCTAAATCTAAACAAAATAAAATAATTTTTTTTGTAAGAATGAGGCTAAAAAAATAAATAAATAAATAAATCCAACCCAAACTAAAGAAAACTTAATCCAAATGAACCTAGCTCCTAAGCTTAAGCCCATGAGACTAAGCCCCAAAACCTAATCAAAAGGAATTCTGACCAAAAAAAAAAAAACAAAACTATCTAATCCCTAATTGTAAATCTAGATTATGTTGTACCCAAGATAGAAGCAAGGCAGGAATTGGGAGGGCTATGTGGCGGCGCACCACGGCGGCAAAGGAGGAGGCACGGTTGAGGGGCTTCTCGGGCGGGTCATGAGACGGTTTGGCGGAAGGGCTGTGGTGTATGGTAGCTCGCAGGTTGAGCGGTGGCGGCGAGGAAGAGAGGGTTGACGCGGCGAGGTCCGGCGGTGGCTAGCGGTCTTGCAGGAAGGCGCGTGGAGCGTGGAGGTTTTCATGACGTTGCCTGGGCTGGCGGGTGCAGTTATGCGAAGGTAAAGGACAGCTTTCCCTGTTTCAACTCCCTTTTTTTATAGTGGTTATGACTATGATTTGATGATGGCATAGGCTATGTTGACATTGGCTATGATGGAAAAAAAAATGGCCGTGAATGATGATGGTGGAAGGCAGAAGGTTGTATGATTGTAGTGTTGAAGCTTCTATTAGCTTGAGGTGGAAAATCGAGAGTAAGGTTGGCTTGATTGTTTTTGCCAGGTTCTCTGTGTGGGTATCAATGGTGGTTCGGTCGAAGAGGTGGGTATGAGGATGGTGAAAGGTTGTAATGATAATGATGGAAAGGGATGATGGCAAAGGCTGTAGTTCTAGAGAGAATGGGTTGTGAATGGCCTTTCGGAAGGTGAGGGAGTGATGCTTGGTTATTTCTCGTTGTCTCTATGATGGTGGTGCCTGGAGTGATGAGTTGCAAATGATGAAAGGGTTGTGAAGGACAATGGTGGTGAGGGTGTGATGGCTCTCTCTTTTGTTCAAAACAACATATCTATTTATTCACAAATATGAGAATTAATGCATATGATTATGATATGATTCTGATGGATGCGAATGTGATTTGATTGGAAAAAATATGCAATTAAAAATGATCTAATTAAGATATGCAAAATGATACTGATTGAAGTGATTAAAAAAAAAGATTTAATTGATGCATGATGAAATAAAGTCAAAAAAAGGAAAAGATTTTATTTTTTTTTTTTTTTTTTTCTTATTTACAAAAAGACCTGGACAAATATGGTGTTCAAGGTTGCCCTTCTTTACTTGTTTCTTACTAGAAAATATCAAAAAATTCAGTTTTCGATATTTTCTAAGGAACAAGTAAAGATATGAACACATATTTTGGCGAACAAAATGATGAGAGATGCATTAATTAGGAGTGAGGAGGGTGAAAGTGCAAAGACGGATGGTGATGATGAAAATAATTGACTCAATGATGCTATTAAAATATGACAATGTAATGATTAATGAAAACTAAAAGTAAAAACTTGTAAACTATAGAAGCATGTGAAAGTTAAAAATGAAAAACATGTGAAAGTGAAAAACCTTGAATTTTGAATTGGATGAGAAGTTTAAAAGACTAAAAGCATGTGAAAAATAAATACTATGAAAGCAAATAAAGCATGTGAAAGGTGAAAGTATGTAAATATGTGATAGTGTGTGAAAACATGTAAAATGTGAAATTTAAAGACATGTGAAAGTGAAAACATGAAAGGTGAAAAGTGAAAGCATGAAAACATATGAAAGACGTGAAAACATGAAAACATGTGAAAGACTGAAAGTGTATAAAACTCTGAAAACAAGTGAGATTGTGAAAGTGTGTAAAAGTGAAAGTGTGTAAAGATTGTGAAAACGTAAAAGACTGTGAAGGCATATAAAGATGCGAAAGCATGTAAAGACGGTGAAAGCATATAAAATGTGAAATTTAAAGACTTGTGAAAGGTGAAAAACGTGTAAAACATGTGAAAGATGTGAAAGCATATGAAAGTAAATGATCATAATTGAGACAAAAGCTAAATGATGGTGATGAGACATAAAAGCAAATGATTGTGATGGCAGAAAAAATGATGATAATCCTGAAAATTAAATGATGTGATACCTGAAAATTAAATGATGTGATAATGGTGAAAAGTAAATGATATGATAACTGAAAATTAAATGATGTGATAATTGCTAAAAATAAAATGATATGATAATTGCCAAAAAGTAAATGATGATAATTGTTGAAAATTAAATGATGTGATCCTGTTGAAGATTAAATGATATGATAATTGCTGAAAATTAAATGATGTGATGATGTGATAAGATAAAGATGAATGATTAGGATTGAGAGAGAAATATGTAAAAGAGTAAATGTTTTGCAGTGAATGATTAGATGATGCGAATGCCTAGGGATGATTAGATGATGTTATGATGATATGATCTATTGACTATGACACTATGCCTAGATGATTTGATGATGAATGATTTCACAAAGAGAGGAAAGAAAGAAACCCGATTGCCCAATAAATACCAAGTTTAGAGTTCTTTTTTTTCTTTTTTTTTTTAAGAATGATGACATGTCTCGGATGATCTGATAATGCAAGAATGAAGGATCTAATATGACATGTACACTTACTAATGGAAAGCAAAAAGAAAAAAATTGCCCCAGTTTGTTGCTTCAAAACATTATTTTCCTTGAAAAGCCGTAGTCTAATTCCAAATGAGTCATTTTGTTCAAAGAGCCACTATTATTGACTTCTCTTTCAACAGTTTATTTTATCTTTCTTCTCGCTGCTCTTGAATTTTTATTTTCAGCCCTTGCCCTTGCACTGTGGAACCTATCTTGATTATGCTTAACTTTTTCCTAGATCGCCATTTCTAGTTTTTGATCTCAGCGAGCCTTTTCTCTTTGCTTACAAATTTTCCCTAGCGCCATTTCGTTTTCAATCTAGCGGGTTTTTCTTTTATCCTTTTTTTTTTAGGCTTTTGATCTAGTGAACTTATTCCTAAACTTTGTTAGCTAATGTCTTTTGACCTTGCACGATCTCATGATTATGCGTAATTCAAGAAATGGATGGAAGATTGGCGAAAAGAGGTGAGGGTGAGGTATGAAAGATTGGAAGAAGTGCAGATTTAATCAAATTAACCCATTTAATTAATTATTCAGTTACATTGAGCTTGAAGCCACGACCAGGATTACAATCCTTCGCTATGCGACAAAATAGTCTGTATATGAAAGTTGACGTTTCGTCTTCTGTCAAATGTCTTTTCATTGATCCTTCGTCACCAAATCAAATTGTCCCAATTTGAGCTTTGTTCAAAAGTCCTTTTCTATAAGCTCTCTCTTGATACATTTTCCCAAGTCGCCCTTTCGGGTTTTCAACCTAATAGGTATTTCTTGCTCTAACTTTTGCCCAGATAGTCCCTGTTAGGATTTCAATCTAGCGAGCTTTTTTTTTTTTGGCTCCAAGCAAGCCTTTTTTCAAAATTTGTGCTTTGACAGAATGTCTTGCACCACTTCTTTGCCGTGTTTTCTTACAGGATGTTGCGTATTTGCTTGGATTCTTATGCATTTCATCATTCAACCAAAACATTTGAGGCCAAATGCTCTAGCCATTATGACAACAAACTGCATGATTCCCTTAGGTGATGTTGACATTTTGATTTTCGACTCTAACAAATTATTCGCGTAGTTTTAGGATCTTCGTCATGATCATGGTTATTCAAACTCATTGTAGCGCAACAATCAATTAATGGGTTTTCATGATCATTTTCTGCCTTAGTCTAAGAGAAAGGAGATGATTAATGAAGTGAAAGAATAACAGTGGTAAGAAAGGAAACAAATGATATAACGATTGGGCAAAAACCACACATAATCATAAACAAGTCTTAGGACGTAAGCAAACAAAAGATGTAACAATGAATTCAATAACGATGCATTCAAGCACTATCATTTCCAACAAAGCCTTCTTCTACCCTTGCATCTTGTACTTTGATGGCTTTGACATCAATTAGATGCCACACAACATCTTTAAAACCATTACAGTATACAATCGAGTGCCCAAGAGTGTTGGAGTGATATTCACACACACGATTTGGATTAAACTAGTGAGGATATGGTGGCGTTGCAACACCGCAGGGCGTGGAGCTAATAGATTTGCATCACGCAAACTCTTAAACGAGTTTAGAGTTGCTTACTCCGAAATTAGGCAAGGGATGATTGTTTCTTAGCAATCTTGGGCTAGCAGTATTGAAAGGGGTTCCTAGGTGATGTGGAGGCATGATTTGGTGAGGTATAGGTTTGAAAGGTGCATATGGTGGAGGGGAGGAGATGTGATTGACTTGATATGGTGAGGTGGGTGTGTGGGGGATGGATAAGGTGTGGAAGATGGGTAGCACGGGTGTTGGTAGGATGGGTAGGGGTTTGGTTGGAAGGTTGGCTTGTAGGATTGGGACGGGTGATGTGGTTGTACGAGGTTCAGATGTTTTCCTTCTCTTTGTAGAATAACCCTTGCTTGGGTTGCGACTCATCTTCTGTTAACTCCAACTTCCCCTCTTGGATGTTCGCCTTAATTCTTTCCCTGATTTCCACCAAGTCAACAAACTCCTTGACATGGGTCCCCAACATATTCTTGAAGAATGGACCCTACATAAGTGAATGAAATAAGAGCACATCCCTTGCTCTAACATTGGTGGAACAACTTTACCAGCCATAGTTCTCCAAATTTGGGCATACTCTTTGAACATTTCATTTTCTTTCTTTCTCGACCCTTTCAGTTAATCTCTTGGTGGGCGCGGCATTCAAATTGAATGTACTAATTGGTAAAAGCTTGTGCCAAGTCTTCCCAACATCTTATTTGTGTTCGATCGTTTTCATGTACCACTCCCATGTAGCTCCATCCAAGCTCTCGGAAAAGCTGATTAGGAAATTCTCATCTTTGGACCACATTCCCACCTTGGTAATTCCATCAAAAGGCATGATAGGATTAGTGCTACCATCGAATTTGGTGAACTCGGGCATCTTGAAATCCTTGGGAATGGCAACACTAGGAGCTAGATATAGGTCATTGATACTCATTGGACCATAGGGGTTGGGCCTTCGTACATTGAAACTGTTCTTAGGCTTTCTTCCGTTCTTGTTTGAGTTTCAGATCATTCCACCTCTTTCTTAGGCTTGCCATGTAGGCTTGTGTTGTTGTCATCCTCATCTCGAATCATCCCTGGTTCTTCATGGTTGAAATTGTTGGTTCCAAGTGCCCCTAGGTTGGCACATGGTTGCAATAGCTTCTTTCGCTGCACTTGTTCTTGCATCAGCGACCTTCAAATTATCAAGGTCTTTTGCAAAATCCCTTTCTCGCTGCCATGGCTTCTCAAAGGCTCTTCAAACAAGGCTACTTGGAATCGATAAAGTTTCTTTGGGAAAGTAACGTGGAAACTAAACCATTGAAAAGACTGAGAGAAGGAAGAATGAAAGGAAAATGGATCCTCCTATTGAGGTTATGCTAATGTGCCAAGATGTATGCATGTTAGATGAACTACTTGTATGGAAAAATGCATGAATGTGCAAAATGATGACTTTCCTCTCTTTTTTTTTATTTTTATTTTTGCTCGTGCATGAATGCATGTAAGAATAAATAAATAAATGCATGATGCAAACTAAGAAATGGATATATGAGAAATGAACATGAATGTTTGAAATTTTTTTGTATGGATGTTATAATGATTTCATGAATGCATGTAAGTGACTTTTTTTAATGTGGACTATGGATGAGAAAAAAAGATGTGTGCATGAATGAATGCATGCCATTGTTTTTATGAATGCATGAAAATGAATGTCAATGTAAATTATGTATGCATGTCAATGTGATGTATGCATGAATGGGTGATAAAGGTGAACTAGGCATGACATGCTTGTTATAAGAGAGAATGAAGGAAAGTGAATGCCATGTATGCATGAGATAAAATGTATGTGAAACGAGTTTTTTTTTTTTTTTTGCAATGGATGCATAATGTATGATATGTTTGCAAGAAACTTTTTTATTTTATGTGAAAATGTATGCATGTATGTTGGAGATATATACAGAGTGAATGAGTAGATATAAATAGTTACTTTTGTGTCCTAAAAGGGTAAGACCTAAGGGACAAAAATGTTTAGTCACTAGGTTAATTCCTATTAGTGCTTTGAGAGGGGTCTAGACTTATAAAGGCCATGAATTCCCAATTTGCCCCTACCCATAGGATAGAGACCCAATTCATGAAAGGATCACAAGTAAGGATGAACCCACTGGAATATGACCGATCAGTAATACATTAACATTGGGCAATGTCCCGCCAAATGCCAAGTGGGCATGAAGCCCCTCAATGACAATGTTAGGACCCCACCTAATCCTTAGAGTTGTAGGGACTCGGTCCAAGAGCCAAAATGTGTGTGAGATAGTAATGGTGCACTGTATGTGCGGATCGTGAGATATTCCTACAAGACAAAAGCCCAAACAATATATATACAAAAAGTCATATATCCTAAGGTTTGAGTGACAAATATTTACAAATAAAATAAACAAATATATACAAATAAATAAGAGGAAGACTTTATTAAAAAAAGCGGAACGAAGGGGAAAAATAAATATTGTAAAGTTATAATTATTTGCATAATTTACTCTAATAGGCTTGACTTTCTAGCTTCCAATGGAGTCGCCAAACTGTCACAACGTACCTAGAGGGCATCGCGACGATGGGAATGACAACGATTTTTAAAATAAAATGGGAGTCGCCACCAATTTTAATTTTGAGGATAAAATTGGAAAACCTTTT